>JAJHUR010135910.1:0-24928 GCA_027495735.1 Lutjanus campechanus | reverse complement strand
TTCATACTGAGTATGTGTTTACCTGATGTAAGAGAGACCACTGCGCTGGCAGAGCTGTTGTACTGCTGTCCCAAGGCCTTCACCCACACGCTGTACACCGTGCCACACATCAGTCCTGAGACGACACAGAAGGTGTCTGCGTCTGTGCCGACACAAGAGGCCCGGTGGCCATTCTGGCTGTTAAAGTAGGCGACATAACCCACAGCGAGGTCGCTCTGCTGCCAGGAGACCGTTGAAGTGAGCTGTTCACACACCATACTGGCTTGAACACTGGTGGGTGGGCAGGGTTCTGTACGAAGCGAAAACACACACATTTAAGCATTAGGGAAGAACAATCCTGCACACACAGTCACACCTCTGTGCAGATCAGGAGACGAACCTGTCATGAGGCGGTAGGGGTCAGAGGTCACAGTGTTGTTGCAGGCCTGGTTTTGCGCCGTCACAGTGACGTTGTAGATCTGACTGCACTGCAGGCCGTTCAGGAGGCAGTTAGGGTCGGTGGTGTTGGTGGTGTTACAGATGACCGTCAGGCCCTGGTCAGTCACAGCCTGGACAGAGTAGGACATGGCACCTCTGGCCGCTCCCCACGTCACCTGAGCAGTGCTCACGTTGTAGTCGACAGCGAGATTTGTGGGGACGCACGGCTCTGGAGGGACAAAACAGTTACATTAAAGTTGAGATGAAATGAAAAATGCCTTTTTAACCCTTTCAGATCACATTCCCGGTAATATTGTTCACCTATTTAACGATACTTTGTGGTCTGAAATCAAAATCCAATCATGTTTTCTTCATGTGAAACAAAACATGTGTTCTTACGTAGTCTTAAACCAACTGGTTTCAACCAATAAAGATTAATTAAAATGAGTAAATCCAGATTTTAAATTAAGCAGAGCTCTGTTGTACAATTAAAAAACTAATCTCTGTTTAGTTTAATCAATATGGGGGTGATTGCTTACCCAAATGAAAATAAATTAATAAATAAATACTTAAATAAATAATAAATTTCTGGACCTAGTAAGAATGAAAGAGGGTAGAAAACTGTTAACTTTTATTAACTAGCTGCTTTGTATGACTTAAAATGTTGCATTTTCTTTGCTAGCTAGCTAAAAATTAACAAAACGTTAATGTTTGCCGGCTACCTAGAAGTTTACAAAACATTAGTGTTTGCTAGCTAGCAAAAACATACTGTACCTGTAATGAGGTATTCGGCCAGTTCAACAGTGTTGTTGCAAGTGTCTCCCAGAGCCGTCACGGCGACTTTGTACGCGTCTCCGCACTGCAGGGAGCTCAGCTCACAGTTGGTGTGGGTGGTGTTGCACCTGGTCATGTGGCCTGATGAAGCTCTGAGCCCAGCAACATAGGACACGGCTCCAACGCCGGGCTGCCAGGATACGGTCGCGGAGTCTGCCTGGCAGTCCATCATGGCTTCGATGCTGCTCGCTGGGCAAGGACCTGTCGGGGTTAAGAAGAATATGACTCATTCAGACCTTTGAGCTTAATTCTCTTCAACATATTGATCCCAAACACCAAAGGACATGAATGAACATCAGTGCACAAATTGAACTGTCATGGTTTTCTGTTGCTTTACTTCCTGTCTCCTTTTTCCCCACCTGTTTTTTTTTTTATTACTGATTAGTTTCCCCTGTTTCTGATTAAACTTCCTGTCTATTTAATCTGTGTTTCCCTCCTTTCTTTGCCAGTTTGTCTTTGTCCTTTAGATCCAAAAAAAGACACTGAAAAACACTAGCAGATGCTGGGACGCTTGACAGAAAGGACAAAGACGAGCTGGCAAAGAAAGGAGGGAAACACACAGACTAAATATATAAGGAGGCTAATCAGG
The DNA here is from genome assembly GCA_027495735.1 of Lutjanus campechanus. NCBI lineage: Eukaryota > Metazoa > Chordata > Actinopteri > Lutjaniformes > Lutjanidae > Lutjanus > Lutjanus campechanus. The sequence goes on along the minus strand of JAJHUR010135910.1, from coordinate 23,088 downwards.
GACAAGTGAAACTAATCAATAACCCAAAAACATGGGAATAAGACAAAGACAGGAAGTAAAAGAACAGAAACAGGAAACACTAAACTCAAGCCCAAAAAACATGACATGTGTGGACCACTACACTGATTCTGATATTTGTGGTTTTCAGTTAAATGTATCACCAACTTTTGGATTGATTGCTGCAAAAGTTCCCTCACAATAAACTTATTTATCATGTATGTAACATGTATTAAGCACTGTTTGTCTTTACCTGATGTAAGAGAGATCACTGTGCTGTCAGAGCTGTTGTACTGCTGCCCCAGCGCCTTCACCCAGACTCTGTACACCGTGCCACATGTCAGTCCCGAGACAACACACTGGGTATCTGTGTCTGCGCCAAGACAGGAAGTGCTGTGTCCATTCTGGTTGTCAAAGTAGGCGACATAACCCACAGCGAGGGCGCTCTGCTGCCAGGAAACTGTTCCAGTAAGTTCTTCACACGCCACACTGGCTTGAACGTTGGTTGGTGGGCAGGGAACTGAGTGAGAAGAAAAAACACACATTTAAAAACTGAAAACAATACATAATATTTTCATGCACATTTTTCTCCCGATCGGATCACTAACCTGTCATGAGGCGATAGATCTCAGAGGTCTCACTGTCACAGGCCTGGTTGCGTGATGTCACGGTGATGTTGTAGATCCGACTACACTGCAGGCCGTCCAGGTAGCAGCTGGTGTCGCTGGTGTTGCAGGCGATCGTCAAGCCCTGGTCAGTCACAGCCTGGACGGAGTAAAATCTGGCGCCTCTTGCTGCCTCCCACATCACCTGGGTAACGCTCATGTTGTATTGGACCGAGACATTCATGGGGGTGCAGGGCTCTGGAGGGAGGAAAGTACTGTAGGTTTAGGCTTGTTCAAGCAAGATCTGGGGCACTGGCATCGTTTTTTTTATGGTTTTAAGTTTCAGTTCAATTATTTCCTGTTGTATTTTGTAAAAGTCTCTCCTCATGTGTCTTGGTTTACTTTACTTCCTGTCTTTTCCCCTTGTTTTCTGTCATCTGTGTTTCATTAAATAATTAGCCTGTGTATTTAGTCTATTTGTTTCCCTCATCCCAGTGTTTTGGAGTGTTTTGGACTTCATTTCGTTTTTTGGTCTTTGGATTTCCTGCCTGGTCTTTTGCAATTTTTTGCCTTGACCTTTTCACCTTTTCTTTCCTGCCTGTTTTCTGTGTCACTTGTCTTTCATCAGTTAATTAGTCTGTGTGTTTCCCCTAACCCAGCTCATCTTGATCTCTGCCTCATATGTCCTGGCCTTAGTATTTTCCCAGTGTTTTGGACTTCTGTTTCATTTTTGGACTGTGCCTTTGGACTGTTTTGATCTGCTACCCTGCTTCACACATTGTGTCACCTTTTCTTTTTCTTGCCACAGATTTCTGTAGGGATAATTACTGTCATGTGTGTTGACCAGGTTAATGTGACTACCTGAGATTTAATGCTGTGTTAAAAAGCATCAGTACCACCAGATGTGAGGTACAATCATACCTGTAATGAACGTAACAGGAGCGCTGGCAGGTCCAGGACAGCCAGTGTGCATCGCCTCCACAACTACAGAGTATTCCTGCCCACAGAGCAGGTTGTTGAGGTTACAGGATGTGCCCATGTCACTGCAGGAGGAGTTGTGTCCGTTTGTGGAGGTTGCCAGGACGCTGTAGCCTGTGGCAGCAGCTGCGCTACTCCAGCTGACCAGAGCGTTACGTGTAGTGCAGTTCAGTTTAGCCGACACGTTGGTGGGAGGGCATGGGGCTGGAAAATGAGAGAGGGACAGATGAGGAGAAGAGACCAGTGAAAATGGAAAACAGTTAAAAGTTAAAGGAATAGTTCAACTTTTTAGGAAATATACTTATTTGCTTTCTTTGGGAGTTAGATGAAAAGACTGATACCAATCTCATTTAGAATATGAAGGTACAGCCTAGTTAGCTAAACAGCTAGCCTGGTTTCTCTAAAGCTAACAGATTAACATGTTATATATTTTTTGTTTAATCCATACAAAAGAATTAAGAGTAAAAATGATATAACTTGGCCGTATGCAGTAACTTCTAACATCTCTGATGGTTGCTATTACTCCCCCGTTTCCTGTCATTATGCTAAGCTAAGCTAACGTCAGCTTCATATTTAGCACACAGACATGTGCATGGTAACAGTCTTCTCAGCTAACTCTCAAAGAAAACAAATAGAGTTTGATAGGAGAGGACTGACACTCACTATGAAGCTACAGCCAAGATATGGTTAGCTTAGCTTAAAACAAAGGTGGGAAAATGGGGAAATGGCTAGCCTAGCCTAATCTTAAGTTCACAAATTCACATATCTTTTGGTTTGGTTAATCCATATAAAAACATTAGTATTAAAATTATATGAATTAGCTGAGTGCAGTAACTTCCTAACATCTCTGCTGGTTGCTAGTTTCCAGCCATCATACTAAGCTAAGCTAACGGTAGCTTCACATTTAAGGCACAGACATGAAAGTGGCATCAATCTTCTCAACTAACTCTTGGCAAGAATAACTATATTTCTAAAAATGTTGAACTTCTCCTTTGAGGAATGGTTGCCAAAGTAAAAACTTATTCAGTGTACCGGTGAGCTTCTCTATGGGGCTGCTCATCTCGCTCCTGCACACGTTCGTGTGTCCCGTCACAGTGAAAGTGTAGAGTTGACCACAGCTCAGGTCCAGGAAGGAGCAACTGCTGTCAGTGGAGTCACAGGTGGAGTTCACGCCTGAAGCAGACGTGGCTTTGACAGTGTAGTTCTGTGTTGTGCTGCTCGGGCTCCACTTCACTGTCATGACGTTGCTGCTACAGTTCTGCTCGACTGAGGTGTTCTCAGGTTTACAGGGAGCTAGAAGAGGGTGAAAGAGGAGCAAACCTTCAATTACAATCAAATAATGTACACTTCAGCTGATTTTTCTTTAATGATTTTATGTCTATGCACAGAAAAGAGCTGCACTGACCAGACTGAACCTTGTAGTCAGAGCCGGCTATGATTTCACAGTGAACAGAGGAGGAGGTGACGGCCACCTCGTAGACCTTGCCGCATAGCAGATCGTGAATGGAGCAGGAGTTGGACGTTGAGTTGCAGGAGGCTCTGTGTCCATCGGTGCTGATGGCCCAGGCGGTGTAGGTGTCTGAGCCGGGGGTCTGAGTCCAGTTCACATACATCACATTGGTGTTGCACTGGAGCTCGGCTGCGACATCTTCTGGGAGACATGGAGCTGTGGGACGGAGTTTGATCACAGGTTACAGATTGCAGGCGTGATCTACAGTATAAAGGTTATCAGTGAATGAACTGATTTGTCAGAGTAAATCGTTTTGTCTGTTTAGACATCTGCGGATTTGTAGCTTTATCTTTTAAAAGTTAGGTTTCACCAACATCAAACAAAGTTAAAGAGATGCAAAATTATACATCGGCTCAAGTGTCTTCAAAATGCTGTAATCCTGAGTGTCTCATTTTTATTGTGTTTTTGAAGGTCCTTTATCAGAAATTTTTGTGAAAAGATTCGTAGAATTGTATGATGTATCTGGTAAAAATAATAAAATGTCAGATATCCAAGGACAAACCATCAATGTTTTTAGTACAACTTCTTAAATTGTATTGGAATTATATTTTTCCAAAGTGGTCTCCATGGACTGAGATCCCTCAAAAGACTCAAGAGTCAAGCGGTATAAGGTACGATACGATTCGATTTGATACGATATATTTTATTGTCCCCACAGGGAAATTTGACTTGCTACACTACCTGAGTGTCTGGTGATCAACATGTTCATCACAATTTTTTAAATCCTGTTTTATTTTTCCTCATTTTTTCTTTAATTAGGATATGCATTTCATTATTATATCATTTGTCGTACATCAAGGCATCGATTTTTTTAAAATCTAATTCAGAGGTCCACATGGAATTCATTGAATCTGACACATAATTGTGATCCTGCTTGCAAGCTTTCATGGTTAAAGAAATTTCTCATTTCGTCTTGAGCCGTATGGAAAGATACATCTGTTGGTTACACATATGCAACTGTTTATTGTGGGATTGTTTTCTTTCTTTTCTTTTGTTTGTATGTCTTGAGTGCAAATGAAGTTTGTGTTAATTGTTCTTTATAATTTGTGTGTTGTTTGCTTTATGTTCATAACAATAATGTTATTTTTATAGGGGCTGGTTAAGAATAAGCCTTTAAGGCTTCTGTCCCCTCCTGCACTGCAACTACTGCCCTTTTTATTGGTTGTATAGTTTTATCTTTATTGTGCAAATGAACTAAACTTAATTAAAGTAATAATTTTTACATGTGGGGGATCTTGTTTCTTTTATATAATGTGGTTATCTGCTTTGGGTTTGGAACCAATAAAAATATATAACAAGAAAAAGAAGATTGTCAGTGATCAGCTGTATGTTCAGCCTGTCCTTAAATCTCACCAGAGTCAAAATGAATGTCGGCATGTTTGCTGCTGTTGCAGCTTTCAGTGGAAGCCACCAGTGAAGCAGTATATGACCGGCCGCAGTGTAGTTTCACAGCGCAGGAGGTGTCATTGGAGGAGCAGGATGCTACGTGACCGTGCTCTCCTGTCACCTCAACGGTGTAGAAAGCTGCTCCACCCGCCTCGGCCCAGGAGAAATTCCCTCTGTTCGTCCCACAGTCCACACGAGCAGTGAGGTTAGTTGGCTGACAAGGGGCTGAAGGAGGAGGAGGAGGAGGAAAACCGATTTTAGATTATGATCATTTTTTATTCTACTGCAGCAGGTGTAAAATTGTTAACCTGTTGCCATGGAAACACATCGTACCTGTGCTTATTTCTATGGGCGGGCTGTAGCTGCTGCGGCAGTGTCCATCCTGCGCTGCGATGCGGAAAGCGTATCTCTGACCACACAGTAGGTTGGTCAGCGTGTGTGAGGTATTTGAGGTGGTGAGCATCGAAGGAGGGAGTGTGCTGCCTGTCATCTCAGTTTGTAAAGCGTAGGTGGCCCCGGACACCGGACTCTGGTCCCAGGTGAGGGTCAGCGTGTTGGTACCACAACTGACTTGGCCCATCAAGTTAGTAGCTGGACACAAAGCTAGAGGAATGGAAAGGAAGAGTGACTCAGAATTAAATTTAATCTGATGCAACGTACTTTAAAGTTAAACCATGATGTGATTTGGTTTATAAATAATCCTTATTGGTGCAACTCAGTCCTAAAGGCCCCCAAAATCTCTCACCTGTCCTCAGCTGCACGGCGGAGCTCGGCTCGCTCCTGCAGCCCCTGTCCACTGTCACAACAGTAACAGTGTACATTTCCCCACAGTGGAGGTCAGTGAAATTGCACGAGTTGGAATAATTTGAGCTGCATGTGTGAGCGTGGCCATCAGCTGCAGTTGCTGTTGCTATGAACATCTCAGCCCCTGCTACATCAGACCAGGAGACAATGCTGTCCTCGCACGCTGGAGACACTGTGACATTTCTAGGAGCGCAAAGACCTGGAAAGAAGAGGAGAAAATGGTTTGAATGTCGTCTCTCTGACCTGAAATGTAATAACATTTGTCCAGCTTCAAGTCTTTCTGCACCTGCTCTAAAGTTGTAAACTGCACTCTGGTGTCCTGGACATGTCTCGGAGTACGGTGTGACCGTGATGCTGTAGGTTTCACCGCAGTGGATGTCAGATAGCTGACAGCTGGTCGTGTTGGTTTGGCAGTGGTGTGTGTGTCCGTCCAGGCCCGTGGCTGTCATATTGTACCCTATAGCACTGGGGCTTCCCACCCATGAGACCAGGGCTGAGTGATTGAGACAGACCAGAGTGGCGCTAACGTTCTGCGGGGCACACGGGACTGCAGAGGAGACAAAGGTAAAAAGACAAAGAAGTTGTTAACATACAGCATCAGTGGACATTTGGTGAGAGATGACAGAGAAATGACACTGATTGATATGACTTTTCATGAGCGGCCAGTTAGCTTAGCTTAGCACAAAGACTGAGAGCACAGCCAGCCTGGTTCTGTCCAAAGGTAACAAAACCACCAAGCTCACTAATTAAAACATTATGTCTTGATTATTTGTAAAAACCAAAGATGAAATTTGTGGTTTTATGAGGTTTTATGCTGCGCCACATAACATGCTAATCTGTGAGATTTCGGGTACTGCAACTGCAACTGTTTCCCCCTGTTTCCAGTGTTTATGCTAAGCTAAGCTAACTGGGTAGTAGCTCCAGCAGTACATTTACCAGAGATGTGGACTCAAGTTACATGACTTGGACTGGAGACAAATTTGATGACTTTAGACTTGACAAAATCAAAAAAGTATAGCATCTCGACTTGGACTTAAACACCAGTGACTCGTGACTTCACTTGGACTTGAGCCTTTTGACTAGAACTTGCCTTTACACCAAACCTGAGAATTAAAAAGTATGTTTTTTAAAAGAACATGCCATGAATCAATTCAAAATGTACAGACGGAGACAGAACAACCTCCAAATTCGTTCCACATTTGAAGTAAGAAAGAACAGTAAATCAAGGCTAATATTAACATAGTTAACATAGAGATAATCCTTAGCTAATGTTAGCTTAACAGCTAAATCACTTCTTAAATCGATTAGGACTCAAAACTAAAAGTTTAGACTCAGAACTTGACTTGGGACTCATCTCTCTTGAGTGCAAAGACTTGAGACTTGAAGAGATGATTATGAAGGTGGTATATATCTTATTATAAAAAACTGTTTTAAAACTGAAAATCTTTTTCCAGTATCTGTAACAATCAGTTGGATCATTTGGTCTTTTTTCGGGCATTTTTAGAAACAGTACATTGCAGGAAGGATTATTACCTGTTTCAAGATATTCACTGACACTTGGGAGGCTGTTGCACTTCGCCCCTTCAGCCACGACTGTTACATTTAAATCCAAGCCGCAAGGAAGATTTTGGAACGGACAGCTGGTATTCACAGTCTGGCACTTAACCAGATAGCCTTCTCCTGCTACCTGAGCCGTGAACCCGAGGCGTCCTGCAGGGTCCGTCCAACCGAACACTGCTGTGTTGGTGCCACATGTAAATTGCTTAGACGTGATAGTTGGAGAACATGGAGCTGAAAGGAGCAGAACAGAGGTCTGGGTTTATCACACGGGACCAGCAAAAAATTATTTTTCACACACATACTTAATGTTCTTTAACACCCATGCATGTGGAGTCATAGGAGTGTTATAAAAAAATATATGTGAAAGATTTAAGAAAATAAATGTGAAAATATAAAGAGAAACAAATAAAAGAATAAATACATGTGGAAATATAAAGACAAATAACAAAAGAGACTCTTTTTTATTTGCTCATCCTTTTCTTTATGTTTTTTTTTAATATATAGATTCATTTTTGCATGTTTTGTGTATATTTCTTATTTTGTCCCCTATTGCTTTTCCAGAAAAAAATAGATTAATTTATATACATTAAAGAAAGAAAGAAAGTATTCTTTAAATTCTTTTAGATTTATTCTATATTCTTCTTGTATATTTTGGTATTTGTCTTAATATTTCCACATTTATTTATTCTTCTTTGCATCTTCACATTTATTTTCTTATTGTTTTACAGATGTATTCTTTGTTATGGCACTCATATCATGCATAGTTACATGCTGACACTCACCTGTGGTAATGTTGGTGCTGGAGCTCGGTGCACTGTCACACTGGTTTCCTCGTGCGGTGACGGTGGCCATGTAGGTTTCACTACACAGGAGGTCCGTCAGGGTGCACATAGCAGTGGCCGAGCTGCACGAAACCGTGTGCCCGTTTGTAGCTGTTGCATTAACTACGTAACCTGTGGCGTCGGCCATCGGTGTCCACGACAGAGACGAAGAATTTGTGCCACAGATCAGTGTGCTGTTCTGGATAGAGGGAGAGCAAGGAGCTGGCAGGGAGAAATGAAAGGGAGAAGGGTCAGAAGTGTTACAGGTAAATGTGTTTCCAAAGACACAAAAATCTATTTTCTCTTTGTACTTTTAAGTTAAAGGGATAGTTCAGAGTTTTTGAAGTGGGTTTGTAGAAGATATTTATTCATAGTCAGTGTATCACCTGCAGTAGGTGCAGTTGGTTGCATCCAATTAATTCACTGACTATGGAGAAGAACCTCATATAGCCTAGCAAATAATCCAAACTGTCCCTTTAAGCTTAAGTCTGTCCAGTTTCCCTCTCTCCTACCTGTCATCAGGGTTGTGCTGATGTTTCCAGTGCTGTTACAGGTGGCGTCCTCGGCCGTCACTGTCAGGTTGTAAACTTTTCCGCACTGCAGCTGGTTCAGCTGACAGGACGTTGTACTGCTCCTACAGGACGTACGATGCTGAGAGTTTTCCTCTTCAGCGAGCACGGTGTAGCCCACGGCCCCGGCAGCAGCCTGCCAGGACACTGTGGCTCTATCTGAACCACACTGGAGGACGCTGGTCACATTGACAGGGTCACATGGTCCTGGTGGAGGAGGCAGAGAGAAGATAGTGTGTCTCGTGTTGTTTTTCAAGTCAGGAAAATGCACATGAAATGTACATAAACACTACCTGTGGTCTTAACAGTTTGAATGGGAGAGCTGGTGCAGCGTCCGTCCTCTGATGTCACTGTGACGGTGTACTGACTGGCACACTGCAGGCCGGAGACAGAGCACGTGAGGCCTGGTGAGGAGCAGGTTTCAGAGAAGCCACTGGGGCCCGTCACCATCGTTGTGTAGGAGGTAGCACCAAGAGCGGCGTTCCAGGAGGCTAGGAGAGAGTCTGACCCACAGTCTGTGACTGCTGTCAGACTCTGAGGGGAGCAGGGTGCTGCAGGAAGACATCACAGTGCATGATATAAATCTTAGTAACAAAATATAGCTGATGGAAAGGTTGCACTTTCTTTTACAGTACAATAATAAGACACAACAAGCTGTACTTTGTATGAAATTAGATGAAAACTAGAACTAGGTTCTTTATTAGACAGTATTAGACTCTTTATTACACCCTTAACTTGCGACCAAAATCATTATCCGTTCAAAATCAACATCTTTATTACCAGTCTGAACAGTCTGTGGGTGGCTGTATGGTCCACTGCAGCCGCCAGAGGAAGCTTTGACAGAGACATTATACGTCTGTCCACACTGGAGACCATTCAGGGTGCAGTTGGCGTGGCGAGTGTTGCAGGTGACTGAACTAATGTTTGCAGCCAGCGGTGCAGCAGTGACGCTGTAGTCGAGAGGCACAGCAGAAGGGATCCAGCTGACCATCAAGTCGTTGGTGCCACATAACAGGTTGGTGGTGATGTTCACTGGAGCGCACGGTACTAACAGAGAAAGAACATCATGGGAGTTAGTCAAGAAGATATTGCTCAGCCAGCAATGATGTTTATTACAGTAATGGTTTCACGGGGGGTGACTTCCTGGAGTCAAATGAGATACAGCTTGTTTTTATTTTTGTTCTCTTCCTTTATTTGGGGTTTCTGCAGGTTTCAACATATCAAATCCTGGACATTAAATATCTCTGATTGCAAGCGAAGACGACAGTGTGCAGGGGATTTTGTTCTGTATTGCTGACCTCTGGTCTTTACACCTGTCAATACACAGCTGTGCAAAAGTTCTGCTCTTTGAGAAACACCGTTTTAAAAATCAGTTGCAGCTTTTTAAGTATTTATTTGAACCAGCTCTGATTAAAATATTAATCTGCTTCTCATTAGAGCGAGCGTCAGTCGCAGAAGATGTCCGACTTCTCTCTCAGTACCTTCGTCTTGTCTGTAGGGGGCGCTGTGGTTGCTGATGCAGGTGCCATCACTGGCAGACACCTGGATGTCGTACGCCTGGCCGCAGACCAGGTCAGTCAGCGTGCAGTTGGTGTTGCTGCTGGTGCAGGTGGTGGTCTGGTTGAGGCTGGTGGCTGTCATAGTATAGCTCACCGCGTTCATGCTGGGCACCCAGGACACGTGAGCAGAGCCAGCGCTACACATCAGCCGACTGGACACATTAGTGGGAGAGCATGGCGCTGGAGAGGGAGACAAGTAAAACATCACCCACTGTTAATTAAGTCTTTATGAATGATTGTTAAATAGGAGTAAGACACTTCAATTTAAAGGGATAGTTAGGATGTTTACAGTGTGGTTGTGGTTATCCATAGTCTAGAGGGGCATGGAGACAACTTTTTTCTATCTGCATCTGTTTAATTAACAAAATATTCTGTCTTTGAATATGTATTATATCTGTCTCTGTATATGTATAGAAGACCAGAAGTGGACGTGGTTTTACACGTGAAACTTCAGTGTTTTGAAGGGTTAGTTTGGATCCACCAAAGTAACACAATAACACAAACTAACTAACAAATCGAGGCAGTGATAGACCAGCAACGTCCATGTTCAGTGAGGTAAAATTGCAGATATTTCCTATGGAGTTTGGTTTGGGGAGAGCAATATTTGGCTTATATAACAGCCTGGAAAAGGACGTCTGACAGCAAAGGAAAGTGGTGAAAATATTCTAAATATAGTGCACAATTAAGCTGATGCTGATTTTTTTTTCCAGGTGGGCCTTTTTTAGGTGTCTAAAATACATTTTACTGCTGACCCTGTCCATAGTGGTAAATTACTCATCTTCCTGCAGTAGATGCCAGCTACCATCTATTGCAGGTAACACACTGACCATCGAGAATTATCTATAACCCTGCTTCAGAAAATCTGAACTATCCCTTTAAGTATTTTGTACAAAAAATCTCCCAACTAAGCTCCATGTTATTGTGTTACCTGTGTTCAAAGAGACAGTGTCACTCAGTTGGCCTGTACAGTTGTCATCGGCTCCTGAAACGCCGATGGTGTAAACCTCTCCACACTGGAGTTCAGGGAGGCTGCAGGATGTTGTGTTGGTCGTGCACTCTGACCTGTGACCTCTGCCGCTCACGGCCACAGCAGTGTAGTATTTGGCACTGTCACTAGCAACCCATGACACAGGAACAGGAGCCGGAGGACATGTGCGTGCAGCTGTGACGTTTGTGGGAGGACATGGTACTAAAGGGAGATAAAAAAAAATATTAGGAAGTTTGAGACCGCATTTGAGGAAGTCCCAGTGCTGTGGCTGCATCCTTAATTCAACATATCCACACAGCAGCCATTTTCCTCTGACGTGACAATGGGAGTATGGTGAACAATAATCAAGCTGCGTTTCTTACATGTTTGCACTGTGACCTCTGAGCTCGGCAGACTGAAGCACTTCCCGGTGACGGAGAAGACGACCACCGTGTAGGAGCTTCCACACAACAAGCCTCCTGTGGTGCACTGTGTCTCTGTGGAGTTACAGTGCAGAGGCTGACCCATCCCTCTGGAGATGGTGGTGGTGTAGTTCTCTGCAGGAACCGAGATGTTCCAGCCGACCGTCAGCTCACCGGTGGCACACGCCACGCTGGCCCTCACATCTTCAGGACCGCATGGCACTAAAAAAGGATTCATCATGAGTCATTTTGTAATATTTTGTATTTTTCCAGAAAGAAACTGTTCACCATTTTTCTTTCACTACCTGAGTCCATGCTGGTTGGTGCGGAGGTGGACACACAGTTTCCATCGTTGTAGCTGACAGTGACGTTGTATCTCCTCCCACAGGGCAGAGAGGTGATTTTACAGTTATTTAAGGTGTTGCTGGTGCAGGTGAGCTGAGCCCCGTTCTGATCTTCTATGGTTGCTGTGTAGAGGCCCGTGGGCTGATGGTTCTGCCAGACTATCAGAGCGTGGTTGGCGTCACAGTCTCTGTAGGCCTCAATGTTGGTTGGAGGACAAGGAGCTGATGGAGATGGATGGCAGAGGATTCAGTTGATTAGATGTGCAGTGACTGTGGCACACATATTTTTAAAGGAGGTACAGTACATGTTTGTAAAAATTAGAAGGAGATCAATAGCCAGAATTCACAGTTAGTACCCATTTTCCCACCAGTACCAATAACCATTTCTTTTCTTTTTCCATTAGAAAAACCTACGGTGGCCGTGAAACATGCAAAAAACATGAATGGTCGAATCTAGAGCCAGTTTGTTTCTTTGCTACTTTAGAAACATGGCGGCGGAAGAGGCGATTCTTATCTCCAGGTGATTATACACTAATGAAAGATCCCCCTAAATCTTTAATATAATCCAGCCCTCTGACCTACCTGTCCTAAAGGTGACCTCATGGCTGTTGCTGCTGTTGCATTTCAGATTGCTGCCAATAACGCTGGCAGTGTAATTCTGTCCACATCTCAGGCCTTCAAGCAAGCAGTTGGTGCCCATTGAATTACAGCTGTGTGTGTTTCCATTTGTGTCCTGCGCAATGGCAACGTAGAATATAGCACCGATGCTCGACGTCCAGTTTACTCTCGCAGAATCCAGGCTGCACTCGACTGCCGCCGAGACATTGGTGGGGGTACAGGGAACTGGAGAGAGGGAGGGGAAGTTTGCGATTAAGACCAGTTTAATATTAAAAAGTCAGAATAACAGAGCATCAGTGGTATCATATCTTTCATCGTGTGTCCTACAGAGATCCCATCACATACCAGTCTGAGCAGCTTCTCCCAGCACCTTGTTAGTGGAGCAGTTGTCATTGGAGGCGACGATCCACACGCTGAGGTGCTCGCCGCAGGGCACCCCGGTCACTGCACAGCTGTTGGAGGAGGAGGTACAGTTGTAGGTCTCTCCAGTGTTCCCCTGTGCTTCCACAGTGTAGGAGAGAGCTCCAGCAGCAGAGTCCCAGGTGGTGATCAACATGTCAGAGTGACACTGAGCTGCTGTCTTCACATTTGTTGGCAGACAAGGAGCTGGAGGAAACGAGAGAAAATAGAACTTACGTCTTTCCTCAAGTAGATACTGGAAATACGCCACATTATTCCACATTATTACAGGTATTATGTGAGAACAAGGACAGTATGTCAGTAATGTATTTAGTATAATTATTAGCATGGAGGATGATGTATGTGAGATTGAATCAAAATAAACTACAGTGCTCATGTTCATCATAATGTTTTTAATGGCATTACTTATTATACTTGGTAGGAGGATCAGTTCATTGTTGGTTTTGGTTACGAATCAATCAAATCCTACTCACAAGTCCGGACAAACTCAGACCGGCTGACTTCGCTGTTGCATCCAGAGCTGACGGCGTACACGTTGTACGTGTAGTACTGCCCGCAGCCCGTGTTAGTGAAGAAACACGTGTTGTCTGGCGTCCTGCACTCAGTCTTTTTGCCGGTGTTGTCCACAGCCGTTGCCACGTAGTAGAAGGTGTTGTTGGTGGGCTCCCAGCTGAAGACGATCACGTTGCTGGAGCACTGGTGGAGGGTTTGAGGGTTAGCTGGAGCGCAGGGGACTGCGGGAATGAGACAGAGGATTAGACAAAGGACGCCAAGGAATATGTCCCCAATCTGGCTCAGTGTGGAGAAAAGAAGACAAGACTCATGCAGGAGAGCAGCGAGAAAGAAGTTTTAAAAGTGTCTTTGTGTTCAGCTCTAAGCACTTTTGTAGCTTCTAATTGAATCTCTGTGGTTTAAAGTTTAGTTTCTCCCCTGTTTGATGTTCGCTTTCAGCTGGGTAAGAGAAGAGTTACTGCTGATGAAAACCAAACATTTCCTGATTTTGCTGCTTCATAACAAAAGCTTTTATATAACAAAATAAAAGGGGGACTTTTATTGCGAAGAATTCATAGGAAATAACGTTTTACAGACCATTTTACGGCTGCTAGACCAAATACGAGCACAGAGTCAAACCAAGCAAAAGAAACAGCAGCAGTTACTGACAGAGGCGATGAGCTGTCGTTTCCAAAAACATCTTACGTCAGTGCCGATTGGAGCTGGAGCTGATAGATACCTGTAACTACTGCAGAGTCATGTGACCTGCGAGTGAACACCAATTGTATACTTGTATACCCATTGAAGACAAATATAAGTGGGTGTTTTCTGACCAGCATAAAGCCTCTTTTACACTGGATATTTTTGCAATAGGTGTAAAAAATATTTCATTTCTTGCCATTTTGGGAGTTTATTTAGGCTTATTACGAGTGTTACGAGACAGGACTGGTCGCTTAGCGTCACATCCTGGTGATAATATTGGTTTATTTTTTCATTTTTAATGTTTTAAATTGAAATTGTTTCCACATTTTAAACTGTCTGTGCACCTTTAAAAGTATCTACAGCAAACTCTCAGGCTGGAAATTCACCTTCTATTGTCTGAAAGTTCACAAATATCATCTAAGGAACCTGAGATTTGACTCCTTTTGTAATTTAACTCTTTGTTGCATTCACCACTTCTTTGGAGTAAACAGGTGTGTGTGCTAGACATTGGGTTATTTCCTTGGGCGAGTTTGCATGTGTGTGTGTGTCTCCTTTTCACTTTCCAGACTGATACCATAGCTGACCTTTGAGATAACTCCCTGACTTCAATGGACTGTAAAGAGCTTTAGATTGACTGGTGTTGGATGGCAGGTCTCGGTGGCTAATGAGAGGGTGTGTTGCGCCGCTCGGCATGAGAAAAGTGTATAGGACACCATGGGAGGGACCTCAACAGTGTCCCACAGGACGGACTTATGGGGACGGTTTGCGATAAAGAGCTCAGGGAACGTATAGAAGTAAAATGAGAAGGTGTGTGCACACATGTGGGAAACAAGTCCAGACAGGTGATGATGAGGCACTGGGGAAGTTGGAGATGACACAAGAATTAAAAAAGGTGAAAACAGACAAACACAAGCCACGTTTCCACAGGTGCAGGTGCTGCACTCACCTGTCTCGAACAAGGTGGAGGTGTTGGAGGTGCTCTCACAGTCGTCAGAGATGGCTGTGACGTGGACCAGGTACTTCTCACCACATTTGAGCATGGTGATCTGGCAGCTGGTGGAGGCTGATGTGCAGTTACGGGACTCGCCGGTGCCGTCGACCGCCGTGGCCCTGTACATGTTGGCCCCGAACACCAGATCCCAGGTTACTGTGACCATGCTGCTGGAGCAGCTGTAGTCCACAGAGATGGTCGTCACAGGGTTTATGGCTGAAGGAAAAGGGTTAGAAAAAAATAAAGCAGATGATGCAGATGTTCAGAATATTTCTTCAGCTTAATCCTAATGTTCTGTTTGGCTCTGGAGACCCTGGGCGCTCTAATCATAGAGAAATCCCAGGTGAGACATGACCCCCCAGCCTTGGAGAAATATGATTTGTTTCCACCCAATATATCACTGGAAACAAAACTATGGAATTTCAATAATATCGCTAATAAGTGATGAAAGCACTTCCACTGGTTATAGAAAGTTAACTGCACATTTTCAGATGCAAAATATGTCAATTCTGGTCTTCGGGGTCACTCTGACTTTAAAACAATAACAAAAGACAGTTTGATGAAGTGGCGCGGGATCATGAAAGTTGTTGTCTTCACTTTTAAACCACCATACTGTAGCTAATGAAAGTATATCTTGACATGATGCAGGCAGAAATCGTGTTCATGGACAAGGCTTAGTTACGTGCGCTGACTTCCCTCCTCACAAGTTATTGCAACTAGCTAGCAACGGCTAGCAAAAAAATCTAACATTACCTTGGATAAATGACTGATTTCTCCAAATTTGAACATTGTTGGAAACATGCAGAATAACGTAAGTAGACAACTCAACATTTTAACGGTGAAATGTTAAATATTCTAACTTGAAGTTTGAAAAGATTGCCTCACAAAGGTTTGATGTGGGAAACTGACAGTTATCTTTTTGGTGGGTAACCTCCAGTAAGTAGTTCAAACAAAGGATATTTTTGGACATTTCTTTACTTCTAACATTCAATAGCTGCAATAAAACACTTTTATAATCATAACCACTCTACATTTGCTAGCAGTTAGCTGACCTTTGCTAGATAGCCGCAGTTACATCAACCAACATATCTAATGTCACCAATATTACATACTGTACTTTTCTTTGTCTGTAGATGAGTTTTTTAAACAAACGGAACAATTTCATATTTGTTCATCAACAGTGCACTATGGTTTCATATTTTGTCACCTTCATAAAGCTCAGATTGTGACAAAGAATTACCAGAACAAACAGAAAGGCAATACAGGCACTCCAAAAAATAAGTGGTAACAAGAAGGAGGGAAACATTTCCAAAGGTCTGCTGAAAAATTTAAAGTGATTTAGCTACTATAATGAAGTTATTTTAATTTTAATTCCTCGCTGTCACCACTTAGTGCCTGGATTTTCTTCCTGTTTTTCAAGAGCACCTGCCACATTGTCCGCAGAGCAATCGGACATCTCTCTTTTTCAAGAACAATTACCAACTTTAACATAATTTCTACATAATCCTTACTTTAGTATTCATGATTATTACTTTCACACATACAGCTGTGTGGGTCTGTGTGACACCAAACAATGAGAAAGTAAAGCCAGTATCAACAAAACTCATACGGCCATGATCATGATAGACATAAGATGTAGTCTGATGACGTCTGAAGTAGCATGGCATCATGGGAGTTGTGTTATTCATTGTTAGAAAACCACCATTGCAGACTACCTTCCTCACTCTCTGATATATGTTTTAACGTTATGTTATAGCAACTTCTCACTCTCTGACATATGTTTTCATGGAGGTTATAGAATGAAACGCACCGTTACCTGGAATAAATGAGACATTCCTCGAGGTTTGACCATTGTTGCAAACATTTGCGATAATGAAAGTGTAGAAGTAAACATAATATCTAACATATGACCAGCATTTTAACACAGAAATGTTAGATACTATATCTTTAATCAGGACAAATGAATTATTTTGCTGAAATACTCACTGGATGTGGTATGTGAGACATTAGAGGCCTCTCCAGGAACTAAGAAGACGTTGACCGATGATACTCCGACTATGTAGGTGGAGCAGGGCTCCAGATTACTGATATCCATGGATGTGGATGAAGTGTTTTTGATGACCGGAGGATTGCTGGTGTCGTTGTCCCACACAGCCACTTGATAAAGCAGGACTTTATTCACAGAGTTCCACGTCACTCGGGCTGTGCTCTTCCCCGTCTTCACGAGCGTCACGCCGGTTGGTGGCTGCACCACTTCCAAGAGAAAATACAGGTGTTAATCTAATGCATTCATTTCACGTATCCCGCATTACAGAAGTGATTCCCTCTAAATAAATCAGCATGTTATGTGCACTTACACGTCATGATTGTCTTTGTACTACTTTTGGTGCCTCTTCCTGCACTGTTGGAGGAGTAAACGAAGCAGTTGTAGGTTGTGGCAGGAGTCAGGCCGTCCACTTGCCCACTCAGGGTCGTGAAGGTCTGGTTGTATCTTTCAGCAGGGGTACCAAACAGCTTCTCCACAAACAAGATGTAGCTGTCGGCCCCTATCACGCTGGACCACTCAAACCTTATTGATGAACTCGATATAGCCTTTGAAAATGTGATCTGAGATGTGGCAGGCACTGTGAGGATGTAAAACAAAGCATTCAGCATTATTTAGAGGAGAAGAAGAAGAGATTCTTCTGTTTTATTTACCTTTTTAATAGTCTTTACCTGTCATCGCTATTTTAACATCTGTGCACAAGACACTGAAAAAGTGGAAGACTTTCAGAGTGACTTGATAGACGTGTCCAGGTCTTAAGCCCTGAATCAGCCTCTGTGTGCTGGGTGCTGACTGCATCACCACCACTGGGGCGATGCTGGTCGAGTTCACAACTCTCAAGTCCAGTAAATAAGCTGAAGCTCCACTGTGGCTGCTCCAGACCACTTTCAGTGTTGACGCTGTGGGAGACGTCACTGACACAATATTACATCCTGCAGAGAGATAAAAACAAGGTATTTCGTATGTTTATACACACTGAAGACAAGAGAAACAGGTATTTACAACAGAGCTTGGTGGTTTCTGTATGAAATATTAAAAATTATCCAAGTTTTAAAGCAAAATAACTGTATAAAACCCTCTCAGATCATGAAAGTATTGCCTCAGAAGATTAAAAATAATGTAGAAGTGCCAGGCAATATCATAACTTCAATGTAAACTTACAACTTAATGCAACGGAAAAGCAAGAAGATCCATTCAGGATGATTATTTTCATACTTTTTGAGCTTTAAAAGGTTAAATAAGGTTAAAGCGATTTTTAACCGTTTATGAAACTGTTGGAGACAGTTAGACTCTCCTTGAAATCAGATGAAAAAAGCTTGTGTTTACATTTTCAGGCAAGGTTACAGCGAGTAGCGTGTTAGCTAGTTAACCACACAGGCCTCCAAAATCAAAATATTAAAGCTCCTTATAGTAGCTTTAATATTGAGGACTTTATTCCAGACATGATTTTAGCCTTTGTTATTAGGGACGTAACAATATATTGAGTATCGCAATATCTCAATAAAAAGAAAAATCTCAATACCGTACTGTGATATTACACAGTCGATTATTTTATTTTATCATTTTTGTTTTATTTTAATAAAAGAACAGCTACTAACTTTTTGTTTTGCAATTGTACGAACATAATTCAAACATTTATTGCCAAAAAGAAGTCATGCTGTTTTTTTTGTACATGCTTAGCTCATGGCTGGCTACTATTATTTTATCTTAGATAAAAGAAGAAAAGCAGAAGCAAAACAAATTTTAATGCCAACATAAAATACTAATATATTATTATATATTATTAAATTATGTTTCATTAAACAAAAGATCTGGAAAAGATCTTTTTCTGCGCTCAAAATGACCCATCGCACACAAATATAACTCCAAAGACTAACTTCAGTATCATCAAGATTTGTGTGTTATTATGTGAAAGAAAGAAAGAAAGAAAGAAAGAAACTGCAGTAACTGATAAATGAGGATGTCTTTTATTTGTGAGGCGGTGGCCCTCTGGTGGTGGAGACCTGCTCAGCAGCTATTCTCATTTTCAATTAATCTAATCAGTCGATCAATAATCCACAACATCAGGCCTTTCAGTCACCAGCAGTGAGTCTTTATGTTGGAGGTGAACCACTCAAGATCAACTTAGACCAACTTCCATCACCTGCAGAGCTTCTTTAAAGGTGGGGAAAGTGTTTTTGGAGACAGATCGTTGATTGCTGAGGATCATAGTCAGATCATCAAATACAGACACTTTGGGGTAAGTAGCAAAACAGTGAGACTCAGCAGTCAGCTATCTTATCCAGAATCACTTACCCCACTTTTAACTGGCAGTCATAAATTGCCAGAACAATTAACTACAAGCAGCTGCTTTTGCTTGTCTTTATTTGCTTATTTTTTTATTTTCTTTAACTTGTTAATTTGGTTTGTATCTGTGGTTTTATGTCCACAGTTAAGACAATAAGTGCTACTATTTAGATGAAGCACATTACAGTATCACTGTCTTATATATCTTGCCACATCTGTGATGGACAAAAAAAGAAAAAAAGGTCAAATTTAAGCATCTAGAAGTCCTTCAGATGAACAATATCAGAGCACTCACCTGTCGCCAAAACATCTTGTATCTAAAAACAAAAAACAAAATAAGTTAATTAATCAGAAACTGATAGAACATAATAACATTATAAAATGAAAGAAAAAAAGAAACTAAATTACCTGTATGACAGACAATAGTGTGAGTGATAAATAAAGAGTCCTCGTCTGATCCATGGTTAAGAGTTTCAGTGAGTTACATCCATACGAGGGTCTGAACTCTGCAGCTCGTCTGAAATCTTTACGGGCTGAGCGCTGTAGATCAACTCTGTGGGAACCAATCAGGAACGTCTCTTAAATGAGGACAGGTGGATGCCTGTGGGCTGCCTGTCATCATGAGAAGGAAGTATGTGCCTTGTTAGGTGGAGGTAGGTGGGTGGGTGGGTGGGGGGATGCGTTCAACCCCCCCCACCTCCACCTACACCCTGCACTTCCTCCACTTTCCCAGAACATTTCTGTCCTCTGGAGACTCTGGAGAACCTTGTATTATACTGGACTAACTTTGAGCTTTGATTGTCAAACACTGATTTTTCTCTAAATGTCAATAATTTCCTTGATAACGTCGACCTCCTTGTAAAGAAACAGTATTGTCTTGCTGCACGGTAACATGATCTCCTTTGTATGACACACTGAGCGCTGAGAAAAGTGACGTCCTCAGCCTCATCCTTCCTGGATTGATGTAATTTTCTGGGAAATCCTCTGTTATTATGTATTATTGTATCATGATTGTGCTCATAAATATTTCCTGTAGTCATTATGATGTTGCGATTGTCAATATTTTGTTTTTGGATCAATTTGCACATCTTTCTTTACATTAATTAAACTTTTTTATCAATAGGTTTGCCTCCGTGTGATTAATCTTGTGCAGTAACAACTCAAAATTCATATAAAACGATCAGTGAAATCGCAGGTGAAATCACCAATAAGAATCATATGAAAGAAAGCCATCAATACATTCAAATTAATGATAACCAAGCATGTAAACTTTATTATTTCTTTAGCACTTTTAAAAGCAAAAGTTACAAACTAATTTACAGGTTGAAAAAAGGGAAGGATAGAAATAAAGTAGACAGAGAAGAGACAGTCAACAAAAGATATTTCCTCTGAACTGAGGGCAGATTTTCACACTTTTGTGATGAGGTTTGTGTATCCACCTAAATAAGGTGTTAGAAAACCAAAAATTACTTCAAAATAAGAGCATGTCAGGCTGAAGAAGATGATACAATGACACAGTCGCACAGTAGTTTGTTAAATTATCATGAAAATGCACATGAACACACACTCAGCGTGACTTTCAGCGTCACTACTTCCTTAAAGGCACAATCAGCAACATTTTCCTCAAAAAACAATGTTTAGACTTTAATTATCACTCATTACCTGCTAAAGTGTGATGTGGTCTTGGCTGTACCTGCACATTTTTTATTTTCAGATTATTTTGCTGTGCTTGGAACGCCTCATCAATCCAAAACATCTGTATTTGACGTCCTGGAAATGAGTCTCAGCAACCAACTATCCTTCTGGTGCGTTTATGAACAGCTTGGACAAACCTATTGATTGATTGATTGATTTGTCTCACATGGGAAACAAACCACAGTCTTAAAGTCTAAACTAACAGATAAGTAAATAAGAGTATCGTCAGCATATAATGTTTTAATTCTTGATACAGACAAATAATAAAAGCCCTTTGATCGATCCCTGGGGAACACCATGTGCTGTGATGAAACTGGGAGTGATATCATCAACGTGTTCACTCTGTGCTGTTCTTGATAGTCTTCAAAGACGTCTCATATCATGTCAACAGCTTTCGGTCAGTCAACAAAAGAAGCTACAGTTTCACCCATTATCTGTGGAAATTCCTGTGACAGCCTCGCTTCTCTTTCTCAACTTCACTTCCTCGACTACAAAACTTTAAAACTATTATGAAGAAGAGAACATTGACAATTATATAGTTTATTATCCGTGTCTAAAAACATGGTTTATGCACATTATTGGCCAATAAAGCTGATTCTGATGAGGATCTGGCATCCGGAGTACACAGCCAGTGTTAAATGACAGTAAGGAAGCATATTTAGTGTCTGATACTTTTGCTTTTACCAACTATCCTATTATTATATAACAGGATTAAGGACACGTTGTCCTCAATGCTGCGGAGCTTCAAGTGTTCACGCTCTTATAATAAACTCAGATAAAACACTTCTGTGAAGCAGTGAGAGAGAGTATACACAATAAAAAATCCTTCAGACCCAAAGCTGTTCATATTAGGTTCATATCCATCTAATCACAATATTAGAAGGAAAAAACATTTTAAATAAGCTTGTTACTTGCCAAAAGAGTTATTGCTCTTTCATTGAAAAAATGTCAGGCGGCCAAGAATAAGTAAATTGATTTCCAAATTGTCTACAACAAAATGACACTATCAGAGGTAATAAATCACTTTTTGACAACGTCTGATGTTATCTAGACAGATTTAGTACATATGATGAAAAGACCTGGGGTTATATAAATAGATAACGGACTCCTCAGCCAATTATTTTATTTTATTTTAAATTTAATTTATTCATTTATGTTTGTTTGTTTGTTTGTTGTTTTGTTTTTGTTTGTCATTAACCTTTGGTGTTCTGGAGATTTTGTTCAGGTGTCTGATATTTTCATTCTTTAATGTATAGAATTAGTATTGATTTACACACAGTGGTGGAAAGAGAACTGAAAATCTGTACTCAAGTACAAGTACTGTTACATCGCTAAAAAATTACCCAATTACAAGTAAAAGTACTGGTGTTAGAAAAGTTCTTAAGTAAAAGTACAAAGTATTTGTCACAATAACAACTTTGAGTATTTGTGACTTTAAACCGTAATGTCACAGTCATAATAATTTATAAGATACAGAACATGTTTTTTTCTGTTTTCTTGTGATTTTAAGGCTAAATTTAAGTTTCCTTATTCAACAAATGGCTCCGCCAGACAAAAGAATGTCAAACGAGGTGCAAATTACTGCCAAGACTAAATATCTATGATTACATTTCTAATTGGTTAAATTAATCGATTAATGATCAATCATTAACATCCTTACTCAGAAATGTGTGTTGCAGCAGGATTTTGTTTTTTTGTTTTTTTGTTTGTATGTCTTTGTTTTCAGTGGTCTGTTTGTGATCAGATCATCTGATTGGCTCCTGAAATGCAGATGAAAGGTTTGAATATTAATTTTAAATTGTACTCACTGCTAAGCTATGATTTTAAAAGTAACTAAGTAGATTACATGGTGTCATGACTACTTAGGTACAAGTACAGACTTGAAAATCTGCTCATAACAGTACAAGTACCCCAAAAAACGACTTAATTACAATAATTTTAGGATTTGTAATTAGTTACTTCCACCCCTGGATATACACATACTGTGAATATTAATGTATGTTTTACATTAAAATCAATGAACTGAAATACAAACCAGAGACAAAAATGTTCACTGTTCAGCTTTATTTTGTCTTTAATTTGCTCTTGCAAAGCAAACATAAAGTTTAGTGATAGTCTATTTCATTATATAATAAATGGAGTTTGATTGTGTTATATGAAGAATAAAAGCAAAGATCATTTTTGTCACCCAGGATATTGAAACTACAAATTATAAAGGACTTTTATTAAAAGCTCAACTGTATGGCTACAGGGAATTCCTGCTCATAATACGTATGTACAGTATCCTGATTCTCAGCTCGGTGTATTCTGCTGAGGCT
>JAJHUR010135909.1:0-10097 GCA_027495735.1 Lutjanus campechanus | reverse complement strand
TGATTATTTTCCCATTTCCCATTGTTTGGTCTATAAAACGTCAGAAAAACATTGTAAAATGCCAGCCACAGTTTCCAGACGCTGAAGGTATCCAATTAGGTTGTTTCGTCATACCAGTCGTCACCAGTCATGCATATCAACAGTCCAACATGCTAAAGATATTTAAAAACAGTTAATACGGAAGATTTAAAATTTTTGTGTCATATTAGATGAAAAATAAGTGTTAAAAGCACAGTTATTTACCTTTTTGCCTTTAATAACTGAAAGAATTGTTTAGTCATCCAAATAACATCTTGGTCTACTGAAATTCTACCTACTTTTCAACTGATCGGTTGGTTGATGAGGAGAAAAAACATGCCGGTTTATCTCTAGATTAATTTAATCTGCCAAAATTACACAGTATTGCCAAGGACATGAATTCCTGCAGTTTGACCATTTTGTTTTGTAAATGTATATCCTTACCTTCAGGGCATGTATATCAAGTAAATTTACAGACAGCAACTACACATGCATACAGCAATGATGAGGGTCACACCGGCTTCTGTGCGTTAACAAAGCTCGGCGCTAACACAGCCAGCGATGCAGTATTAACCAGCTGCTCTTGGTATTTATTTGGCTTCAAATGAGAATCACACGGTTTCTCTTAACTGTCCTTCAGTATGACAACATTAGTGCGACAGTGCATCAGCCTGTGTGGTACTACTGATAAAAACATACAGTCTGTCACAGATGTAACTTCAGGTACAGTCAGTGCAGGTGTCTCTGCAGCCTGCGAGCTCACAGGAAACTGGTTTATGTGAAGGGCCGTCTGTCATGGCTGCCATCAGCTCATGTCAATGATAATGGGCTACGCTCATGGTTGATCATAAGTTGTGATTGGCCAGCTGATTGATTTTTGGCATTGATATTGTGTCTCAGTTTCATAACAGAAAAAGCGCTTTGCATTTAGTATTTTTCCACATTTAATCTGTTGAGGCTAACAATCGGTTCCAAATAGATATACTTTTATATTTACATTTACCTCCTTAAATCATTTATGCCTTTAAGGGATTTCCATTGTGTAACAGCTGCTATAAATAGAATTTTAAATCAATAGAGACATCTAAGATTTTGAAGCTGTGCTGTCTGTTCCCTCTTCCATCTAAGGAAACTGTGGCTTCTCCCTAACTGACGTGTGGGAGGAGAAGGAAAAAGAAGAATTAGTCAGAACTATAAATCGGTTGTCTCTTATTCTTCCCAGCGTTATCTCTGCGTTATCAGATTTCAGTCAAAATAAGGAAGTAAGACGCTGACAGAATGCTGTTTCATTGTTACTTAAGAGCACTAATCTTGTCTCATATGACACCGAAATCAGCGTTAATGCATCATTTCCCAGAAATCTTCTTTTTTTCCACTGTGATTTGCCTCTAAATCTGTTTTTTTTTCTTGCAGGAGATGTCATCTTTGTGTGGCACCAGCAACGGCTGTCAAGATGCAGGTCAAGAGGCCGCAGAAAAACAGGCAAGCATAACATGACAGACACTTTATCTGCATTTGTATGAAATGATGCGATTGAACTACACCTGAACTTGACAGATGCCTGCCAAAGTGAGAAAATACAAAGGATATTTTGTGGGGTTTTACAAAGCATTTAACTTATTCTGCAGTAGCACTGGTTGCATTTAATATAATGTTTTCATTATTGTAACACTGCCCTTGTACAACATGACTCAAAATTGGGGGGCTGATCAGAGTCAGAAACAAAAACAGTTTTATTGCCAAGTAGGTTTTCACTTACAAGGAATCTGCTGTGGCAAGTTGGTGCTTACAAACATAATACTAGAAATACAGTATAAATAAAGATTAAATCAGTACTGCCAGTAAAAACAGCATAAATAGAAGAGTAAAAGAGAATACACAATAAAACACGAGAAAAAACAAAAGTGACAAAAAATGTACGATATAGAATAGTATTTACAAACGTTACTGATATTTACATACAGTAGGTAGATAGTTGAAGGAGCTGTGCAGTTTTATGTAGGAGTGCAAAAGGTTGACATTGAACGTGCAAGTTAACAATATAGAGGGATATCGCAATGTGCAAAACAGAGTCAGGTGTCTGAGCATTACGTTAATGTAACATATAAGGGAAGGAGGGGCATCATTGATGAGGGCAGTTGCAGAAGAATATCCAATATTGCTGTAGGGCACAAATATATACAAAAGTCATTCATCAGATATCAGATTCACATCATTGATCCTAACACAACCACTTGTTTTCTATTTGTAGATAGAATGCTAAGTAGTGCAAATTAAGCTACAATCTGTGCTTTTCATGTCTACTATGCATTAGCTTATAACAAAAAGGAAACACATAACAAACGCATAACATTTTCCTTGAAAATACAGCTGGAGTGAAGAAATGTTCTCACCACCTCACTCATGGTGCAATAAACCAGAACAAAAACATTATCCACCGTAAACCACCATGTTACGATCAGCTACGTTACAAACATAAACAAAAAGTGCATTTACATTTTAGAACATAAAATAGTGAAACTAAACTCTCAGCAATGCATCATGGGAAACGAGGGCCGCCTCTCAGCACAATCTGCTGCGCATGTGAATGTCACAAGCCACAATCCTACAGGGCCCCACAACGGTTGGAGGACGCCATCATACAAGTTATAGTATACAAACTAAACAAGCTTTCCAGACGTGCGTGTGTGTGTGTGTGTGTGCAGCTGGTGCCGCAGCATCGTATTGAAAGCATTTCAAATATTCAGTATCAATGTATCTTGGTATTTTTGACAACACAGTCAGGAGGTATCCAAATTCAAGAATTGGATCAGGACTGAAAAAACATGGATCATTGGATCTCTGATTTTTCCTATTGCCAACAAATACCAAGGGAAGACCAAAACCAACAATATGTTAATGCATCTTTCAATACTTTGTGACTTCTCCACCCTACCTCTGGCTCACAGTCTCAAGTCCATTAATTCCTACTGAAGACAAATCTTTGAAAACAGGCCCCAAATATATAGTTTTTACAGTTTATTTTTAAGGCTCAGTACATTTCTAAAACAGGTGGCGCTGTAGTTTTTAGTAAACATTACTCATGCAGGTGTATTACCAGTGTTCTCTTTTGTTGGGAACTATTTTCGTCTGTGGATTAATACACATTTGTTGTATTTAAAGGTATTTCAAGGAACTTTCATATTTGTTGATTTTTTTTTAGGCCCCTGAGGACAAAAGCAGTAGTGTGCCCACGACCATAACCACAACATATAATAAAATTATTCAAAGAAAAATCTCCTCCTGCTTCTTTTTAATCAGCTGATGTTACTTTGTCTGGGAAAATGAAAGCTAAACCTAGCATTACTAGAATAACTATATAGAAATAGCCAGTCTTCTCACTGATGGACCTCAGCGTTTCCCCAAGATGTTTTTTCAGGCCTGGTGGTATGCATAAAAAACAAAAAACAAAAACAAAAACAAATCCTAACACAGATGAGGTGCACAGGATGGTGTATTGACACAGTCAGGTGGTGCAGCAGCCGGTCTGCAGTTTATATTCATGTTCAATATTTTATTCCTTCAGTGTATTCAAGACTTCAAACAAAGAGGAGGAGAGGATGACTTAATAACAGGGATGATTCAATACCGCGTCTTCATGTCCAATACCAATACTAATACAGCAGCTTTGAGTATCTGTTGATACAAATCTGTAGATACTGTCTAGTTCCCTCTCTTAAACAACCAAGGTACTCATTTGTGTCTTTGTATCATCCAAAAACATCATGCTCAAACAAATATTCTGCTACCGTGATCAAAGAAATAAACAGCCCACAGCGTGACTCAGTTCTGAAACACTTCTGCTTCTTTTTATTTAAAGTTTTCCACACACAGAACTGTGAGCAGCATTTTTGATATGTCAGCCACATTCATAAATTTAAAAATAAACTTAAAGTTACTACAAGGAGTTTTTAAGTAGTTATGAAATGGTCTGAATTTATTACGGACACCTCTGTGTGACCTACAGAGACAAACAAGAACATCAGCAAGAACATTGGCTATTTTTGTATAGTTATTCTTAATGCCTGCCACCAGGTCAGAGTCTCCTTGAAATCAGATGCAAAGAGCCTGTTTACATCTTTCCAAGGTGAGTTACAGTGAGAAGCACATTAAAAAGAAGCAGGAGGATATTTTTATTTAGATGGTTTTATTTTGTGGTTGTTACGGTGGAAACGCGACTGCTTTTGTCCACACGGGCCTCCAAAATCAACAAAATACGAAAGTTCCATGTTGTAGCTTTAAATAAATTGCATAAAAGCATAAACTGCACTCGGATGTTTTGTGCTTTTCTTCCTTGAGCTTGAAGTAACTTGATACATACCTGACAGGATGACGGCGCTGCTGACGGGTCTCACTCACGTTGTAGTGGCTGTTCACGTTACACATGCTGCTTATCTGTGTCACTGTGACACATCTGTCTTTACGGCCTGTCGCTGAAAGTTTAGTTAAGCATTTATGTGATAGTTTAGGCTAATGGATCGTACTGGACTATATTCCCTGTGGTATATCCTGTGACTTTTGCCATGTCAGATCAAATCCCAGCTTAATAAGCTACAGTTATTGCATAAAAATAAGCCTGTATAACCTGTGATCTTTGCAGTACATCACCACAACGTCATCGTGAACACAGTGTGCATGAAATACAGGTCAAATGATTTCCAAATGAGTGGATATTTGCCATTATTTTTGGCATTAAAGAATAAACAGATTTTTTTTAGCCTGGCGGGGGATCCCTTAGTACAATTATACTGTAAACACTGGTCTTGTTTGCTTATGTAGGTCATATAGACTACATATGACCTACATAAGCAAAACAGGCATCGGTATTTAATTGAGACGGTTTCATAAGCAGTTAAAAACTCCTTGTAGTATGTTTAAGGCAGGAGGGTGGTGCATGTGGGATTCAGCCAAAAAGACTGCAGTGTGTATGTGTTCATGGTAATTAAGGAACATTTCACCATTGATGTGTTTTTAATTGGTTTTGAACAAGAATAAAGCTCCATGGCACAGAGGAATAATCAGACTTTGACAAAATAGGCAATATTTGTTAGTGGAATCAATTTATTGTTGGTTTTGATCTTGTCATGTCATTTCTGTTGACGGCAAGAAACATTTCAACTCATTTATTTCATTTATTAGGATCCTCATTAGCTGCAGCTGGAGCAACAGCTGTTTCTCAAGGGTCCACACCAAACACAACACTATATACAGTATCACAGTACATACTCACAAAAATAACACAAACATCTCACCGCCACCACGACAACAACAATAATACAACAGAACAAATTACAACACAGAACTGGACCAAGCTCTAATCATCAAACCAAAAGATTTCCACGTACAAATGGTTCATATTTAAGTTAATGCACAGGTTCTGACCTATTATAATCAAATCAAAATGGGCTCACAGAAAAGCCTCCAGGTGCACCAGAGAGCTATAAAAATGTTTCATAAGGCTTCCATCGTTCTACAGCATCATTTCATTTTAGTGACCCGTACCAATATTACATAATAAGACTTGTAATTTAACTATAAGTACTCTTGTCGTGTTTGATAAGATCCTCTAGATTGTATACTTCTTTAAACTTGTCTGTTTGCCAGCTAATAATCATTAGATGAGGAGAGACGTTTAGTCAGGAGATGTTGTTTTGGTAATATTTTAAATTAATCTTTACAGTTTTCCTTGATTTTGGGTAGTTTAAATCTACCACCAGTTCAACATAATGAATATCAACCTTAACTTTCTTTTGACTCAATCCGCAGTCTTGCTTCAACAGCAGTGAGAATCTATGCACTGGTCACACTGAATAACAGTTTGCTTTTTCCTTTAAAGGAACACAGTGCTGATTAGGGACGGGTATTGTTAGGATTTTATTGATAGAGATATCAGTACTGGTACTGCTTATCAATACTCTTATTAATACAATTTGCCGCAACTGGTGCAAAACACATGACATTAAAAGATGTGAAAAGATTCAGATTGTTTTGTTATTACTTTTTTTTTTTTTAAGTTAAATTGTTTCATGAGTTATTTTTTTACTAAAGTGATCCCAGACTTTAGAACGTTTTGTCCTGTTAGCAGTTTATGTAGCCGATGTGTCACACCTGTGGTGCTCTGTGTTGTGTTCTTGGCGTTATGGATGGAGAGGCAGGAGGCAGTAAAACCAACCAGTGGATATAAATCAAGCTCACTTTCAGACGTACATATATATTGTCTCTGTCATATAAATACATATTTATTATTAAAAATATAGTACAGAAAAAGGAACCAGAAGGAATGTATTCCATTCTTAAACAATTATAAACATAATAAACACTACTTACATAATGTTCCAATGTGTTTTTTAAGTTTAGTGACTTTTATTCACAACCTTGATTTATGTAAAGAGTGTTAAACTTGAGCTATGATTACCTGGTTAACCATTGTTGTGTTTGTTACAGGAGAAGGAGCATCCTCGTGTCCTCATCCCTGAGTTATGTCGACTCTTCTACCAGCTGGGATGGGTGACGGGGACGGGTGGAGGGATCAGTCTGAGACGAGGGTTCGTATGTAGATTCATTTCTTGCAAAACATTGTGAAATATCAGAAATTGTCTTTTTTTTAATGCTCTATCACTTTAAGGAGCAGTGTGTACCATTTAATAGCATCTAGCTGTGAGGTTGTAGATGTATGTCTTGCCCCTTCCACCCTCCCCTTCCAAGCGTGTACGAGAAACTACAGTGGCCTCAAAAATTTTTCAGGTTATAAAACCCTAATGAAAACATGAATATTATACCGTATCTTCTTTCAGCCATATTCAGCCAATAGATCCCTGTAAATCTCACAGTCTGGACCTCTAACTGTGAGTATCTAACCCAGCTTTAAGGCTGCTAAAACTGAAGTCACTCAGTCACCTTCATTTAACTCGAGGATCTTCAACTGGGGGTCCATGAGTTACTGCAGAGGAGGCACCAAATTACTGTTTGAGAATTTTTTGAAAGTCAGCCATCCCAGGGAGTTGGTGCCTTTTCCATCCACAGGACATTCCATTCATAATAAAAATAAATAAATAAAATGACCAGAGATGGATCATTATGCATTTTGAATAGGTAAACATTTGTCCTACTAACTGTGCCTGCTGACCATGTAGCATTATTCTTTAATGGGAAAGGGTACAATCTGCATTCACTTCTGGGTCAAATGATTCTGCAGTAGTTACTGGTATTTATTGTCTCCAGCTCTGATCAGCTGTGATATAAACACAACACCATGGTGGACAGGTG
Organism: Lutjanus campechanus; assembly: GCA_027495735.1. Classification (NCBI taxonomy): domain Eukaryota; kingdom Metazoa; phylum Chordata; class Actinopteri; order Lutjaniformes; family Lutjanidae; genus Lutjanus; species Lutjanus campechanus. The sequence goes on along the minus strand of JAJHUR010135909.1, from coordinate 2,774 downwards.
TGTATTTACTGAGGAAGCGCTCGTCTTTAGTCAAGCAACTGAATGATGTATAAACATTTTACTTCCCATAATTTCTTCACGATAAAAAGTTATGTACTAATTTTGGCGTGAAAACGATATTAGATACAGTTCAGAAAAGACAAAAAATTAAGTTTAATTTTGAAAAAGTACAACATGCAAATAGCACCATTTCAGTGGAAGGGCCCTAAAATATGTTTGAAAATACACATCAGCATGAATCCAACATATTATTAACAAAATAAGTCTATTCATAAGAAAACCAAAACCATTTAACAGAGAGGTGAAGTCACGCCCCGTCCGGTGGACCAAGAAGGGACCTTACTTCTGAAAAAATAGCCTTCTTGTCTCATAAAGTTGTGTTTTAAATTGACAAATATATGTTTATAATATGTGTAATTCACAGCACAGTTCAAACAGGATCAAAAAATAATTTGTCTCTTGCCTTTGGCTGCTGTTCACAGCCAGCTAACCTTCTAAATCACTGTGCACCACCAATCCATAATGGCAAATTAGTTAGCTACATATTATTAAAACATATCAGCCAGTTAGCTGCAATTTTATCCCAAGTGTGCAGACTCTTGTGAGCCACAATGGGTTGTTTTGTAATTTCACGAACACGAGACCCGAAAACATTCGATGCAAAATATGTCTTAAGGGGATGATGTTCTGTCTATCAGCTAAGCACTGAAGACCCTCGATTGAACTTTTCTGTATGCGTATCTTTGACAATCAATGCCAAAAGCGTAATTTTGTTGCGGAGATTGAGGCCAGGGAGGCTCATGTGAGGTCACTTATATCTGTTTTGACATTGTGTGCAAATCTAGGGTGAACAGAAGGCCACGGTTTTGCAGTAACGAAACAGAATTCAAACTGAAGGCTTTGACAGCTTATTACAAACATCTTTGAACTGTGTTGTTTTGGATGGCAGCTACAAAGAAAGCAACCACCCATTAGCAAATGCCTGTTTTGAAATTGGGAATGGCAGACATTTATTTAAGCCAACGAGGGAGGTTGATGAAACCTCAGATGAAACCAAATAAGATTTACTGACTGCCACTGCTCCATGTATGCTGGTATTTCATTTAGATGGAAACACATTGTAGCTCTAAAATGATCCACTGGAGAATTTCCTTTCATCCTGTTAAATTATTATACCTTTAGATTCAGATAGAAAATAAGCACTACTTCAGCTGTGCACAGTATTATTCCTCAAAATGGCTGTTTTTGACAGAGTAATGACTGTTTTCTAGTTGTCAGGGTGTGTTTTTTTGATTTCAAGTTAAAAAAACAAAAAAAAACAGGATATTTTTGAAGTCCTCAATCTGTGGCCCAATCTGGTCTACATCCTCAACTAAATGAGAGCTATTCAGATTTATCCATAATGTGGCTGTTGATAAATTGGTGCTTTAATTGTTCAGCTCAGGGATCTAAAAGCTCTTCTATTCACTAACAAAGCAAGTAAGCAATCTGAATAGACACTACGGTTGTCAGACGACCACACGGTCCTACACAAAAATTCTAATGCGTGTATTTTTATTTTCTTTGAGAGCAGGTCTGAATTTTAAGTTTTTGAAGCCTGTTTCTCACAGTAGCTTTGGTTTGACTCAGGAATGACTCAGAAGCCTGAGGCGGTCTCGCCAAACCTTGCACAAAAAAAAAAAAATCAATAGGCTACTCCTTTATCTGCTGTGTTTGTTGTTAGATAAAGAAGCGTACAACGGATTCATCCTTTACATTCTACGGGGGAAACGTTCAGGCTCTCGACATTTAAGCAAAAATATGATCATTGCAAAGGTTTTTAAGGGGGATCGGCTGAGGCGGTGTGTTTCAATATGGAAAACAAGTTGCTTTCTTTCCTTTTTATCTCGTTTTTCATTTGGTCTTTTGGTCAAGGCTGTTGAATGTCAGATTTGCAGACAATGATTAATGTCTTGGTTTGGGAAGTGACACATCAGGTAGTCACTGACACGTTATTTACATTTCAAGTTTGCAGTACAAAGTCTGTTGCAAGCAAACAGAACAATGGAGACTGAGACACAAAGAGATTTTTAGATTAAACAACTGATGACTTTAGCAATAACGGCAAGAAGTCTATGGGAAACTGTTGCACAAGTATAATAACTGCCCTCGGGATTGGGTTCTTTATGGATGGCGAGAAAGGCTTTGGCGAGTTTTTCTTTTAACATTTTGTTGTAGCCATAATGTTTTAACTCAGTAAATAACATTATCTTTGAGTTAAGAACAAAATAACCCGAGGAGAGTCCAGCTATTTGTATGCCACGGAAGGCCATGATGCTTCATTATGGTGTGACAAACTAACTCCTGGGATGGCTATTTCAAGAACTACTTCACCGTCCTCTTGCTTCTCCTTGATATTAATACACACTACTGTATGCTGTTTTTTTTTGTGTGTGTGTGACTCATAGGGAGCAGATCTTCATCGCACCATCAGGCGTCCAGAAAGAGAGAATACAGGTGAGCAAGATTCTAATCACAGTGAAATATTGTTCTGCTCAGTACAAATAATCAGAGCTGTGATTTTGGATGATGATTAATGTGTTAAATCACACGTTTCTAATGTTTGCGCTCCTCAGCCAGAAGACATGTTTGTGTGTGACGTGGAGGAGAGGGACATCAGCTGTCCACCTGCCTGGAAGAAGTTAAAGAAGAGCCAGTGTACGCCGCTTTTTATGAATGCCTACACGATGAGAGGTGAGTCACTCTAATACATTCATACACACGCGCCATCAGTT
>JAJHUR010135908.1:0-19073 GCA_027495735.1 Lutjanus campechanus | reverse complement strand
CTCAGCTCTGAACAGAAGAGGCCTCTCACAGGTGAAATGTCTTCAATAACCTCTTGGTATTCCAAGAGAATACTTTGACCTGGATGGCTCAGAATGTTCACACACAGTTTTATTTGTGGATTTATTCTGTGTGAAGCCATTTTATGCAATTTTTGCAGGGAGAGCGAATATTTCTAAAAGTGTGACTGCATGTCCAAAGGTGAGTACTGCAGTCGGGGCCACAGACTGTACATGAAATTGGTTGCAGTCCTATTTAATACTCAATCGATGGTTGAAGCAAGTTGAATATATTTTAATAATATGACACTGATTTCTGAAATTACATGTTGTTACAGCTGCAGCTTTGGCATCAGATGGAAATACTCCAGATGTTCCAGGCATCGTTTTATATGCATTTTCTCACTCTGGAATTTTAATAAAGTTCTTTTGGCTCATAAAGGCGATTTTATGTTCAGCAGGGGAAAAAAGGTTCCATTTCTTGTATTACTGCTGCTACTTTTGTTCTGTGAGGAAACTTTGTGTATTTATAACTTTTATAAACTTCTGTGTATTTGTGTTCACCTGATGGATTTTAGTCCAATATTTACTCTCTTTTAGCTCTGTTTTTGGTCTCCTCCACCGGCTCCTAAGAAAAATACCTTGTTCCGCTTATATATAGCTATATCTGCAGTTTGGTGCCGGTAGAGAACTGCGGCTTTAACAGTGCGAGTTTTATTGAAAACAGCTGGGTTCATGATGGATGAGGGTGGTGAGACACTAAAGTTGCAGAACATAAAACCAAAACAATGAGCTGAAAGATGATAAAACGCTACATACATGTAAAGCTTTGGGAAACTGGATTTGTCACCATGAGCAACTCCTTTCACATCACACACACTCATCTAACCCACTGTTACCCTTAAAATATTAATCAAACACGATGGAACAAGTATTTCTCTTATTTAGTAAGAAGTAAAGAATAAAAGTCCCTTTTTTTCGTTTCTCACGTTGTGTTTTGTGGTGCAGTTTCTCCAGTTAATGCATATATTTTATGTACCAAGCAATTTGAGTCTTGGTGAAAAATTGAATCCTGAAATGACATGTTGTTACGGCTGCAGCTTTTGCATCAAATGGAAATATTCTAGATGTTCCGGGCCTCATTTTATATGCATTTTCCAACGCATGTGTGTGATGTCTTTGGACACTCCGGGATCTCCGCTGGAATTTTAATAAAGTTCTGTCGGCTTATAAAGGCAATTTTATGTTCAGCAGGGGAAAAGAGGTTCAATTTCTTGTATTATTGCTGCCACTTTTGTTCTGTGAGGAAACTTTTTAAAGTCGCTGCGGTCTGAAAGAGATTGTCTTCCTCGCTTTATTGAATATTAATGCTAAATTCTCTCAAACAGCTCTGAATGAAGAGGACGGACCGACTGACTGGAAGAGACTTCAGCTTTCAGCTTCACTGAGGCAGCAGCAGGCAGACAGCTGACTGGCCTGCAGCTCTCCCTGTGTGTGTGTGTGTATGTGTGTGTTTTTGTGTGTGCGTGTGCACAAGTGTGTGTGTTTCAGTTCAGTCCATCTGTTGTTGTGTGTTGGCCCGAGGCGACGGCATGAGAGAAAGAGCGAGAGACAAAGAGGAAGAGAAAGAAAGACAGAAAGAAAAGATGAAAAGATACACAAGTGGAGGAATGTAGGTGTGTGTGTTTCTGTATGTGTGTGTGTGTGTTGGACCTCAGGCGGTGCTGTCTGTGTGTCTCTGTGGATCCCAGATGGAGCCAGAACTCAACAGAACACATTAGTCCACTTGGCGTGTTCGCACACACGTTCAGACACACTCAGATATTCAGCGTTAATTCTCCTGACAGTCGGATCACCTGAGCCTCGGCTCGCTCTGCTGCTGCAAGATTTCTGCTCCACTGGAACAGTCAAATGAATTCCTACGGAAGCCCGGAGAGGCCCGTTATCGCTTCTTCTGTTATCTCGACTTCGGCGCTGCAAAAGAACGAGAGGAAAACCAACTCCCAGGCTGGGACCGAGTTCCTGCAGAAAGTGAAGCAGCTCGAGTATCTCTGGGTTTCGTTTGCGAGTTGGAGAAAATAAAGGAGTAAAGAAGGGGAAAGAGGGAAGGGAGGGAATAAAGAAAGGAGGAATTTGTATGCTCCACTGGATCTGTCATTTCCTACGGTACTGATTATTAGACTCGGGCTCATCTGCTCACCAACTGGTCCCCATTCAACATATATAATTCTGAGTGCACTTCTTTACCTCGGGGACGTACAGGAACGCAGATATTGTTCCTCTTTCTGATGTTCCAGTGGAGTTGGAGACGAGAAAAAATTCAGAGAAAATACAGTAAATGTCTGCAGACACTTTTGTTTCTGCAGCTGTGAGTTCAAACATGAGATGGTAAATGGAGTCCATCGGATACTCAAAGTGCTTTTACAGCTACTAGTTACTAGTAACTTGGGCTGCAACTAATAACTTTCAAAGTTAGTGAAAAATGTCAGTGTTTCCCAAAGCCCAAGACGACCTCCTCAAATATCTTGTTTTGTCCTCAACTCAAAGATATTCAGTTTACTGTCCAAGAGGCAGAAAAGAAACCAAAGAGAATTTGGACTTTTTTCTTTGAAAAACTGCTCAACCTGATAAATCGATTATCAAAGGTTGCTGATTAATTTAATTATCGATTAACACAATCACGCAAACAGTCGCACACTGATGGAACAGCCATCAGGGGCAGTCAGTCATTTGTCCAGAGACGCTTGTCATGCAACATGTGGACCAGAGGAGCCGGAGATCGAACCCCCAATCTTTCGATTACTGGACCGCCCGCTCTGTCTCCACGGCTGCCCCACAGTTAGCTGAAACTGGACTGAGCCATCAGGTTGCAGCACGGAGCAACAGAGGAAAGGTCATCGTCATTCCTTATTAGCTGCTGTCGTGGTGGAACAGTTGGAACGATGGAAATCTAAAGGGCCATCCACACCAGGAACGATAACTATAAGTGTATCATTTCAAAAATCATTCTAACTCAGCTATAACAACATTGGTGAACAGTATCGTTGGGATCACCTTCAGGGTTTAACCTACAACTTATTAAACACGTAAGAAACATAATTTTACCTGAAACATACTGCCAAATAGTCTTTGGCACTGATGGGGTCTCTGCAGTTTATTGTGATGTGCAGATCGGCTCTGATGTCGCCCGAAACAGCACGTACACATAAATCATCCAACTGTCAAACATTATCTTTAATGAAGAGAACCGCGAGGAGTCATATTTTTTTCCTTTGTCAGTCAGCGTGCATCACAGTAACAGAACAGAACAGACAGAAGCTACAGAAATGCACAGAGAGAACATTTAAATGAGGAATTATAAATACGAGGAATCATGAATTTAGTTTTATATCATCTGTCGCACTTACTCTTTTTAAAAAGAATCCTGGTGACAACATGCACTGGGTTTAACTAATTAGAGAAGAAGAAGAGTTGTTGAGTCAAGAGAAACAAATTCTGAATCATTTGGGCCTTTTTGTAAATTGTCAAATGTCCCACATTGCTAAGTTATTTCTTTTTGTAAAAAAAAACCCCACAAGAAACATAAAAGTCCCACACAGTTCTGTTGAATAACATCTCTTAAACAGATGTCATTTACAGCTGGATACACACCGATCAACGTGCAACCAGACCATCTCCAACTGTGGTCTGACCAGTCTGATCGCTTTCTGATTGAAACAAGTTCAACAGACAGATTTACAGATTACATGTAGGTTGCATCAGCTGGTCTTTACTAAGCCTGGTCCTAACTTTAAATAAGTTGGACCGACCAAACTTCATCCTTGTCTTAACTAACTATGTGAAAATCCACAAGACTGCAGCGTGCGTTGCCTGGATACACTGTTGACAATCTTTGGCTGTCTTGCTCATTTGTAAATGATCATTTCTAATTTGAGTTTTTGGAGCGTCAAAGATTTCATCTCACATTGAAGTAAGAAAATTACTGGAGCTGTAGAGCCAGCACAGCTGAACTAGGAACTGAAATATCCCCAGACTCCCTTAAAAATCGCTCAGTTTTAAGAGCTGGTGAGTCAGGAGAAACTTAATAAACTTTTTGAAACACTGTCTGTGACAAAGTCTTCATCATTTGGGCCTTTTTATGAATTCTGCAAAAGTTCTACATTGCTAAGTGTTCTAGTGTTTGGCTCCTCTATGTCCTGATAAATGATACGCCTTGGCACATAAAACACAGTGCACACAGTTATTTCTGACTCAATATCAATCATTCCCTTCCTGTATCACCTGAATTTTCCACACAGTTCTGTTGAAAAACATAAATTTCAGTGTTCATAGCACAAAACAGAAGATATTCTAGACGAGAGGCTGTAAATCTGTATTAATCAGCCTGTATTTTGACTTTACACCTGCTCCTGACTAGATTTATTTAAGATTTACAGCCAGGTTTAGTGAGAAAAAGGCTTAATCCTAGACGGAGCCACCGTTGTAACTACTGGGTCGGACTTAAAATGTCAAGTTACAACCGACTTAACTTAAGACCAGGCGTAAGTCGTGGGGCTGGTTTCACAAAGATAGATTTAGACCTAACAGGTAGTCAGACTTCAGATAAATGTCTAAATTCATCTGTTGCACAAAGCAGTTTAGTTCTTGACTCTCTTAAGTAGGACCACGGCACGATGAATTCTGAGTAAATTAAGACCTTTTTTAAAAATAAAAAATTGGCCGACCGAGTGACCCCATCCAACCACTCAGCTCTGTTTACCCCAACAGAAAGTATGTGTCATTTGGAGGAGTTCAACAGTTCATCCATCCACCTTCAACTGCTTATTCAAAGTCAGGTCACGGAGGTAACAGTTCCAGCAGGGGGCGCCAGACTTCACTTTCATCGGCTACATTAACCAGCTATGACTGGGGGGGGATTTACCAAGGTGTTCCCAGGCTAGGGCAGAGATATTATCCCTCCACCTGGTCTTCGGTCTGCCTCATGGCCTCCTCCCAGCTGGACGTGCCTGGAACACCTTCCAAGGAAGGCGACCAGGTGACTTCCTTACGAGATGCCCGAACCACCTCAACTAGCTTCTGTCTACGCAAAGTTTCTCATCTCATCCCTAAAGGAGATTCCAGCCACTCTCCTGACTAAACACATTTCGGGCGCTTGTATCTGCGATCTTGTTTTTTCGGTCATGACCCATCCTTCTTGACCACAGGTGAGAGTAGGAACGAAGATTGACCGGTAGATCGAGATCTTTGCCTTCTGGCTGAGCTCTCTTTTCGTCACAACGGTGCGATAAAGCAAACACAATACCGCCCCCTCTGCTCCGATTCTCCGGCCCATCTCACGTTCCGTTGTCCACTCGAGAACAAGACCCCGAGACACTTGAACTCCCTCACTTGGGGCGAGGACTAGACAATCCACCGGCCTCAGACTTAGAGGTGCTGGTCCTCATCCCAGCCGCTTCACACTCTGATGAATTCAACAGTTACAAGGACATTTTTAGCAAAGACTGTAACATTACAAAAGAAATCTGATATGGAAAAAATAGCTTTGTAGTAGTAGTCTAACACTACAAATATCTTTGTGAAACTGGCCCTGTTGGTGCCACCGACCCCTGATGAAAATGGGGTTAAAGTGGATTTTTTTGGCCACTCGAGGAAAGGTCAGAGAGTCCACGAAATCATCAGGCTTCATCCTCTGGGGGACATGAATATCCACGGTGGATTTAACGGCCGTCCGGAGGGTAGATGTTGAGAAATGTGGGGAGACAGATGGACGTCCTTAGGCTCGTCTGTGACGGGACGAAAACGTGAACGGTTCTGACGGTAATTCTTTATTGTTATGATCCGTATCTTCATCCGTCTGTACAGTGCAGTTTTCCCTCTGTCCCTTTAAATTTGTATCTCTGCTCATCATTCCTCTCTCGCTCTCTCAGGGGAGCTCGATGCCCTGCATGACAACAGATGGAGCCCTGAGGCTTTGGGACCACACACACACACACACACACACACACACACACACATGCAGAGAGAGAGAGCTAGCAGCAGTGGGGTGGGGTACGAGGCAAGCTGTGGTAAAGACTGATGTCAACATCAGTATGAATGTGCACACACACACACACACAGTGAGAGAATCCATGGTTATGTGGATATATGGAGATAAGCAGGGTGAAAACACACAGAGAAGATTTATAATGGAAGAATGCATTCATTCATTCACACACACACACACACACACACACACACACACACACAGAGCGGAGAAGAAAAACAGGAAATATCTGACTAGATTTAAAACAGAAAATCAAATCAAAGAAGAAGAATCCACGCAGAGAGAGTTTGCTCTCTTTGCATTTATGTATTTATCACAGTTCACACTTAAATTCTGAGCTAATTTGAGTTTCAAAACTTCAAAACACGGAGCTGGGAGGGCGTTCGGGGATTTGGGGACGACTGTTTGGCACCGTATCAGTGTATTCCCTCTGCTGACTCCATCCGTTCTGTTGGAGCGTCTGGATCCTGTTCAGGACAACGTTGGCAGCACGCTAAGCATCGTCTTTTTTTTTTTTTCCTATCGACTTTCTTTATCAAGTCCTGGTGGACCATTAAGCACAGCGAGGCATGCTGGGAGATGTGGTTCTTCCTGCGTGCCCAGGAGTCCCCTAACCAGAGGTGTGGACTTTCACAAAATTCAGTCATTATCTACTCGCCCTCATGCTGATGGAAGGAAGATTCAGGCTAACTTGGCATGTTGGGGCTTTAGGAGACTTGGATTACTGTGGTGTTCCTGGGGCTGACCAATGAACTGACAGTTGAAGGTCTCTTTTTTTAACCATCACTCATAAATAAGAAGGTGAGACACCTTGATGCTGTCCCCACTGAGCAGTCCTGCACGCTCAACACCACGTCACGGCTGAGAAACCACTGCAACGTCTCGCAGATTGAGAGAAGTCAGCCTCCTCACCCCTCCATGCTCTCCATGTTTCATGTAGCGAGAAATCTCAGGGTCTGAGCTTGTTAAATCATGTTTTTATCATCTTAGAAATATACAATCTTCAACTTTCAAAGGCGCAGGGATAATTTGACATGCTGTTGTCTTGATTTATTCAACACCCTCTTCTCTTGTCTGCAACAAGAATCTATTGATTGACTACAGATTTACAGAACTCAGCTGCCAGGCTGCAAAACCACGAGGCACGAACACATCACACGTTTCAGCCTCCTCACACCGCTTCCTAACGTACGGCGAGCACGCTCAAGTGGATGGAGCGCGAAAAATTACCCAAATATACTACGATGTTGTGATGCGATGATGAAGCAAATTTGGCAAATGAGCGTCACATTGCCCTGAGGCTACAACTAATAATTATTTTCACTGTCAATTGATCTGTTGATTGTTTTCTTGATTAATCGATCAGTTGTTTGGTCTTTAAAATGGTGTAAAAAGCCCAAGATGACGTCCTCAAATGTCTTGTTTTACTCACAACCAAAAGATTTTCAGTTTACTGTCCTACAGGAGTAAAGAAAACAGAAATTATTCACATTTCTGAAGCTAAAATCAGAGAATTTTGACTTTTTCTTCTTAAAGAAATGATTCATCAATTATTAAAATAGTCCGCTGATGCACAAAGCGGGTTAGGACATCTTCACTGGGAAAAACAAATGATTTGTTGTTCGCTCACTTGCTGGTTTGCATCACTTCCAGTTAGAAACTGATGCAACTCTGCTTCCCCAAAAACTTTTAGAGCTGATTTTAAACTCTCATTTTTTACTTTCAAGGCTCTTTGAAGCCTTGCACCTCGCTGTATTTCTGACCCCTCACATGTGTGAAATCTCTGTACAGTTGTTGTTTTTTTTAATCTGTTTCAGAGTCACGGCCTGAAACCAGAGGGGACAGAGTCTTTACAGTCAGGGCCCTGAGGCTCTGGAACAACCTGCCTGAGGGGAAAAGGCCGCCCAAGTCAGAGTGTCTTTGAAATCTTTTCTTATAAAATACTTTTATTGGAGAGTTTGTCCTGATTTCACTTCAGCTGTCTTTTTTTTATATTAGTGGAGTTGCTGTCATCTACTTTGTTGTAAAGTCAACTGCTTTTATTGATGTTAATTATATGAACCACTTAGTAAGATGGGTTCTCTCCAAGTAAAGATTTTTATCATATTACAAGAGCACCACAGAGACTCTCCAAACCATTTGTGTCAAGTGCACAGATGAAAATATCTATATGACATCTAGAGCAGATGCAGAGCGTCGGGACAGCGGAGGACCGAGCGTGAGCTGGCTCTGGCCTGTGTATTGTTTCCACTCTTGGCTCGGTTTTTAGGCGTGACGGCACGGGTTGATTCGGAGGGAAAATCAGCCCCACTTAGCAGCACGCAGCCAAGCTTTGGGCAAATGTTGACACCTGGAATCGGACCAACACACTCGAGCTGATTCTGGTGCGTCATCGATCATGAGTCTGGCGTGAGACCAACGGCCAGGTGTGCCAGGTTTTTGAAGGGCACGGCTGAGCAAAAGTATTTTTATTGCCTGGATCTGAAGCATCCTGAATAATAAAACCAGGCTCTGTGATGGTTTCCAGGACATTTTCACCAGGAGCACCCAAATAAGAGATATTTCAGTCTGAACCGAAGTGGTGGACCACTGCCATCCCCAGAGGGATGCCACAAGCAAGAATGAAAAACACAATTATCTGAAATTTGTGGCTCCTCCAGCATTGCTATTGGCATTGAGTGTTATGTAGTGTGTTCTACCCTTAAAAACTGTATCAGTGTTTTGTTATATTTTGCATGCAGGACCGGCTGAAGGCGCCGGCCACAGGTGGTCGCCTGAGGCACCAACTTCTGGAGGGTGCCGGTCGCCCTCAAAGGAAAAAAATAATGGGCGCCCGTCCTCATTTGCTGCCTTGAGGTAAAAATTAACAAACACAGTTTGGACACATTTCTCATTCAGTGTGTTTTTCCTTTATGTTTTACAAGAAATGGTTCAGATTATACCGACAGCGTGCAGAGCCGTCACCAAAGCAAAACTGGTCTGAAGAATCTAAAATATCAAAGAACAAAAAACGTTTGCACACTTGTAGGTCGAACGGTGCACAGAAGACGACTATGCAACGACAATAAAAAGCAAAAAGACTCTTGTACACTCGCAATCAAAGATTTAATTACAAGTGCAGAAGACAACGCGCAAGAGTCTGTTTGCTTTTTAAGTAGGGCTGCAAAGTACGATTAATCGATTCATATTTGTTTGTTTTAAAATGTCAGAAACTGGTGAAAAATGTCAGATAGTCAGATATCCTCAAATGTCTTTTACTCACAACCCAAAGTTTCCTGACACACAGAAGTAAAGAAACCAAAAAATATTCACATTTAAGAGGCTGAAATCAGAGAATTTTGACTTTTTTTTCTTGACTTTTCTTACTCAAACCAATTAACCGATTATCAAAATATTGGGTGATTAATTTAACAACCTGCCTTGTTTTCACATTTTGTTTACGACATAATTCTGTATTTCATAGTTCTGATGTATCCAATATGAATCTACAGTGTAGAAAAATACAAAAATTAAGACAAACACTGAATAAGAAGACGTGTCCAAACTTTTGTCTGGTTCTGTACTTTGTACTTTGTTCCTCCCCATTTTTTGTCTGCCCTGTCCTGTGCTCACTGCTCCCACTGAGGGATGATGCATAAATGCTCATAACAGACAGCCAACGTCTGGTTTGCCAGACTGACAGATGGACAGATGTCGAGAGGTAGATACCTGTTTTCACATTTATTTCATAATGAAACGGTCCAGTCGGAGGAGGAAAAAGAGCCCAGAGCAGACGTAAGTCATCTTATATTTACAGTAAATGGCTACGCAGCAATAAAGCTAAATAATGATGCTGCAATCGCTGCTTTTCCCGACAAATATCAGTAGATGTTTTTTAATTTACACCTGCCTAAGGGTCATGAGTTCTCTGATGTTTTAGTTGTTACTGAGAGTTATGTTGTAACTTCTCGTCTCTCCGTGGTGCACGGCTTTTATTTCAACAATGCATAAATCACAACTTAGTAATAATTAACAGTATTACCAGGCCAGGTTTGACCTTACACACAGCTGCAGCAACAGGCTTTCAAGCTACGAGTTTTTACCTGCACTCAGGAAAACTTAATCTTGCCTCGGGCACCAAATTGGCCGGAGCTGGCCCTGAATGCATCATTAGCAGTATTTCCATCCAAATGCATCACAAATTTGAACCAAATTTAGAGTAAATTTACAAAAGAAAACATGAATGAATGCTTGTTTCTATCCTCTACCATTATACGATTATTCTGAGTCAGTTCACTGAGATTGAGTTGAAAAACTATTATACCAGTGCAGAGGAAGAAGGCGCAAGAAGATTACGTCATTAAAAGAGCACCAGTTGGACCTCATACGGTGAGAAATGGTGGAGCAATCATGGATGTATTACGGGAGCGATGAGGGGACTGTCGGAGTGGAAACACCACATCAGTCATGTGACTTAATTGTTCACTACATCAGAATTTATTTGAGAAAAGTGTTTTCTATCCTCCGTTAGGCTCATTAATCCTTAAATCAGGTGTTATACCTGATATAAAAGCTGAGGCTAAAACTGGGTTTTTATTTTACAAAGTTTTGTTTTTCTTTTAATGTAAAAAACTGGTTACAGCTCACCATGCATCTTTGAACGGAAGGTGGAGTTGAATTGGCTAGAATGACACATGTAAGGAAGTATGGAAGCCCCGCAGGGTGTGTCACTAGTTTCATAGTTTTTCATCGGCCACGATCCCTTCAGGAACACCACATCACTGTTCATGGGAAAAGTGGACGACAGGTGTCACAGCTGAGGACGTTTGTGTTAAGTTGTGTTAAATGTCTTTTTCTGTATTGTTTGTTTGAGCCAGTAAAATATTTAGAGGCTTGCTGACCACTGGAGCCAGTGTTTAAAAATATTAGCTTCCATCTATCTATTCATGTTGCAAACAAACACTATTATTATTTTATAAAGTTTTATTTTTCTTTTAATGTAAAAAAACAACAACATCTTGTTGCTGCAGTGTTTTGGCCTGTGTTGAACTACGGTGATCTTTTGTATCTCTGCTCAGTGTCTCCACAGGGTTGTTACAGCTCACCATGCATCCTCGAGGTTCAATACAAACTGTAAAGCTCTGATGCAGTTATACTCGCAGGTAGGACGGCCTGCTCTGGCCTCCCACAGGCTTTAACATTGGTACAACTTAATATTTAAGGCAATTCAGTGTGTTTTTATAACACAAGAAAGTGCTGGACTGTATTCTTTGGTTCTCAGGACTCTTTTTATGTCCCAAATGACTGGAGAGAAATTGTAAAGAATGTCGCAGAATGACTTGAAACTCTCCTTAAATGCTTTTAAATCCAAAATGAAAGCATTAGAGGCAGATTCCTTAAGATGTGAGTGTTACCTTACCTGGTAATGCAACTGATTCTTAGAAATGCCTCTTTTCAATGTGAGTTTCAATGCTTGTTACTCCCTTTGTGTTTCTGTCTGTAACTTTGTGCTGTTGCTGCTGACTGTCATGGCCAGATCTCCATTTAAAAAAGTCTTAGGGTTAAGATTGGTGACTAAATGATAGACATACATAAAAGTTAAATTTAAAAAAAAAATCTTTCAAAACAAGGGAAAAAACACAAGCGAGTGTAAAAACATTATTGGGAAACCATTTTTGTCTCTTTTTTAAAAAAATTTTGCTGTTTCCGTCAACCTTTTCTAATATAATACTTATAATCCATTGGGTGTTTTATGACAACCTGGCATCTCCAGTGTAAGAGATTTTCACATTATCAGACAATATGAAAGACTTCACATTTCTAGGGCATTTTGAATCCACAATAGGCTCCTAAAACCCTGAAAAGTCTTCACTTTCATCCAGTTAAATCCACTTTTCCTGAGTTCCTGACAGGCTGACATCTCGGTGATATCTTTGTGTACCTGTTCTATGACATCACCTTTAACTCAGCATGGAACAGCCTGTTAATGCAGCTAATATCAGTGTAAAGGTCAGGGAGGGGAAGTAAATGTCAAACCTAATCTTAGCGGAAGGGGGAAAAAAACAGGAAGCTTTGAGTGAAAGTGAATTTCTAATGTGACGAATGAGTGTAGACAGCAGGGAAGTGTCTGACATATACAATATGGAGACACAGTGATCACATTAGCTTGTTTGGGCGTGGAGAGGAAAAAGGAAACACACCGCTGTGACACGGCTAATTGATTCTGGCAGGACAGAAGTGTAAAACACAAACAATTATGAAGACAGAAGAAGAAGAAGACAGGACGGAGAGATGAAATTCGACTCCTCTGATACGATTCATTAACTTGGACAGTATAGAAGGGAGTGTAAACACCAAATATGGTCGCACAGAAGTCGTGGTTCATTTTTTACGAAGGCTGAGAGGCTGAAGGTTTAACGGCACAAACCAAAACCTGCAGCGCAGAAAGAAAAATGTGTTCTGATGTTGCATAATAAACTAATACTATAAAGTCTAATAGGAACCAGGATCAACCAGCCATCCCAAAGTGAGAATGCTGCCCTAAAAAAGAAAAGTTGCCAGGAAACAACCCTTTTTGGTTGCAGGGACTTTTCAACAACCCTTTTCAAGAAGTCACAATCTTGACCTCTATTTAAAATGCAGGAACTTGGATTAAGTTTTCAACCTTGGGCCCCAAAGAAATATGAAATTCTCAAACTTTCTGATGATTGCCCGGAGCCATGAGGATGTACTTTCTCGTGTTGCACTAACTGGTCAAACACAAGCTTCCCAAGTACTCCGGGGTTCGACTTTAACTGTGGCCTGAAGGCCTGTGGCCCCAAAAAGTTTCTCTACAGCTACAAAATATTTCACACCAAGTTTTAACCTCGTACGGTGACCTAGGGTTCCTGCCATCATCCATCATGATGGCTGAGAATCATCGTCCACTGATTTACCATCGTAACACTGTGATTTAAAAGCTCTCTGCATTTGAGGTGGTGTGTCCCCTGCAGAGGAAACACAACGAGTTACGCCAAAGGTTCCTAGTCCCTGGGGAAACTTCCTGTGGTAGAAACGCAGCTTTTGTTTCAAGCATCACTTCAGCTTATTTCAGTGCTTCAACTTCAGTTCATTTAAGTGCACCAACATCAGCTGTTATGACCATACAAATCCATTTCAAAAGCTTCAAAGAGCAAAAAAGATGGAGATAAGTTTTAATTTTGCAGCACACGCAATTTCTTTATGTTATTTTCATTTAATTAGTTAACCAGCTTCTTTAAGAGTAAAAATAAGCAGACTAAAGTGACAGACTTGGCATTTAGTTGCACTAGGTTTCAGTATAACAAGGTGCAATTCTTACTTTGACACCTTATTTGCTGAGTGTTAACACATCTTTGTACAGACAGATCGTTCTCGTTTCACTAAATAAGCTGAAAGTCTCCGATGCAGCAGTGTTTAATGTCTGAACACATACGGCTGTGCAGGAACTGACTGAGGTTCAATTCCCACAACTAATCACAGTGTACATCCCCCCGACACACAGGAAGAAAAGAAGGACACCAGAGTTTTCTTTGCCTGATATGAGTACAAATTGATGAACCCAACAGCAATTGTACAAAGGACAAAGAGTTGGCTGACTTCCCTGAAATGAGCAGCCCAGGAAGGGGAAGTTGTTTTCTTTTTCCTCGTTTGGATCAGCAGCAGGGTGATAGAAAGTTAACAGAGTGGCTTTTATTTAATGAAAGCTGACAGAGGAAACAAACATCAGAGGAAAAGAGTGTTTCTTTCTGCCTTTACCTCAGTCTGAGGTGATGCTGGCAGCAGTGCAGAGGGATGCTTACAGACTTTACCATCCTGAGCACACCTAATCTCGGAAGATAAGCAGGGTCAGGCCTGGTTAGTACTTGGATGGGAGAATACCAGGTGCTCTAACCTCTGATACTACTCAACAGACTAGAAAAGTGGGTGGAACTTACTGGCATTGTGCTAGATTGGACTGGAATGGTAACCACACGTGGAGTTCCACAAGGATCTTTTCTCGGGCCTCTTCTTCAACCTATACATGCTTCATATTAGGGATTCTTACTGTATCTCCCACAAGACGTATGCAGATGACTCACAACTGTTCATAACAGTGTCACCACGTGACTACAGCCGTCTATATTTGCTGCATAAGTGCATTGAACAAATCAATAAATGGATGTGACAGACTACAACTGAACACAAAACTATTGATAAGATAATTATATTTGGCCCCAAAGAACAACGATTAAAAGTCAGAAATCTTGGTGTAGTTATGGACTCATAAACACATTAAGACAATTCTAAAATCTGTCTACTACCACCTTAAAAACAGAGCAAGAATTAAAGGCCTTCTGTCCGAACAAAGCAGGAAAAACTTGTTCATGCCTTGACTTTCAGCAGGGGGGACTACTGTAACGGTGTCTTCACAGGTCTCAGCAGAAAATCAATGAGACAGACAGACGATAAAAGTGGGTGGGGATTTATGGTACTGTGCTAAATTTGTTCAAATCATATTTACAAGAAAGGTATTACTTCGTCTGGTTCTTGATCATTTGGATTGTGGATATTGAGGTTTGTGATAATTTGGATTGTAGATATTGGGCGGTCTTCATTTGGATTTTTGATATTCAAATAGTTGGATTTGAGATTCTTGATCATTTGGATTGTTCATACTGGGGTTCTAGATAAATTGGATTGTTGATATTGAGGTTCTTGGGAATTTAGATTCTTGGCATTGGGGTTCTTGATCATATAAATAGTTGGGGTACGCATTGGGGTTCTTGGGAATTTCAATTCTTGTACTGGGGTTCTTGATCATTTTCAGTGTTGATATTGGGGTATTTGATACTCTGGTGTAATGATGCTGGGGTTCTTGATAATTCAAGTTGTTTGTATTGAGGTCTTTGATAATTTTGAGTATCGGTATTTTAAATTTGGTTCTAATGTTTTCTTATTGTCTTATTTGTAATGTATTTCTATGCTCCTGGAAAGCACCATAAATTGCCGTGTGTCTGAGTGATTCTGTATAAATAAACTCGCCTTCCAACCAAAAACCTTCAACCACAACTCCACCAAACAACGTCAAAGGAAGAAGAAGACGTCAGCAGCCTTACCTAGCTTGGGCAGTGAATACTGGACTTTGAAATAGTCCTGGTAAAATCCCAGAAGCCTCTTGGTGATGTGGAGAGCGTAGTCCCCTGCTCCGCTAGAAATGGCATCTGGCCGAGCGTACAGACGGATCTGAACAGAAAGAGACACAGAAAAAGAGAAGTGGAATCAGGCCGCTTTTAATAGAGATAGATCTAAAAACAGATACAGAGAGAGGAAATAGAATTAGCGTATGCTCCGATCCGCAGAGAACAAACTGGAATTAAGCCAAGTTTTTATACAGAGGAGGAAATTAAATTTGGCAGAGTTTACAATCAAATCTACACAGACAAACAGAACAGGGATGAGTGTGTATTAACCTCAACAGAGGAAATAATACAATCAGGCTGAGTTGGAGTTCAAATCTGCAGAGAGACAGAAATCAAATTTGAGGGTTTTTCTTTTTTCATCCCAGTGTACAAAGACACAAACAGAAATGGAATCAGGCCAGTGTTAGGGAGGTCAAGCCCACAGAGAGAGAAAGTGAATCAGGCCGAGATCGCGTTCAGCTCTCCAGACGAAATAATGGAGTCAGGTTGAGTTTTGGATCAAATCTGCGGCAAGAAAAATGGATTTACAGCTGCGAGCGGAAAACATCGACTTTTAGACACGGAGGGAAAAAAATAAAGGGAAGATTAAAGTTCTGCTTTAGGTGGATTCCAATATTTCTCACAGTCAAAGTCAAATATTCACAGCTCTGATGCTCAAAGTGCTCTCATGACTGACTTCATTCATTTAAAGTCGTGCACGTGTTTCTGCTGATGGAGACTGTGTGATTATAGATCACGTGACCAAAGATTTTCATCTGGTTTATTTTACATTTGCTTTGTTGAAAATGACAAAACATGTTGACTCGTGTTTTTTAATCATATTTTATGTCTCAACTGTGAATAAACTTTAATTAATGTTTAAAATGATTTTACAGGACATGCAGAACATCTGTTGGTCACTAACACACACACACACACACACACACAGGAGCTAATTAGCCAAACGCTGTAATCAATAATCAATACAGCCAGGTCACATGACTGCTCCACACCTATCAGGACGCTGGGGTAGTGCAGTGACCTCACTGGTGACCTCATTGACTGTGTGTGTGTGTGTGTGTGTGTGTGTGTGTGTGTGCGTGTGTGTGTGTTGAGAAGTTTGGACCGACAGTCAGACGTCACTTGTCTAAAAACTAAAGTAACACGAACCTTTAATCAGCGTTTAAAAAGTTAGTTTTAAACAGCAAACTAAGCAGGAAAGCAGCTGTTGTGGATTCTCGCCGCTTCATTTCATATCTGACTTTGAAACTTTTGCAACCTCGTCAGAAAATAAACTAAAAAACAAAAACTTTGTAATCACGGTTTTTAAGTGACTTTGATACCGACTTAGTGTCTGTTACTGTGGCATCAATCTGCACGTCTCTTGTGATTATGCAGCGCTGTCAAAAACGTTTCACTTGAGTGACTCCCGACTGATTCTTTAAACTGAAGTGATTCTCGGGCTGACAGACACACAGACATCTGCTCCATCGCAGGCAATTTTCTTGAAAAAAAAAGAAAAGAAAAAGAAAAGAAAAGAAAACAGTCTCTGGGTTAAAAGCAATTTAGTCAGTGTGCAACAGAAAATGAGCTGCTGCTGCTGCTGCTGCTGCCTGATACAACAGATAGTGTGTGTTTGTGGTCAGCCGGGCTAATCTCACTGTACAAAACACAAATCTTCACACTGCACACAGAGACGAGGAAAGTCTGAAGCCCGGCTAGCATCTGTTCAATATTCTGTAAGTGCAAAAATATTACACGGAACAAAGAACAGTGAGTTGATCTGTTATCGATATCTATTCTTTGGGTTGCACCTTATTTTACAGCACAAAAATAACGCGTAACAATCTGTACTTTGTATTAAATTAGATGAAACCTTTAATCGAATAATGTTCTTTATTAGACCCTTTATTAGACTTCATTAGAAGGTAATTAGGGAAACATTATAACTGTACTGTAAACTAAAGTAATAATTAAATAATAACTGTGGCTTTTACGTGGTAGTTCTGGTTCATTTACTGTCTTAAATAAGGATGCAGCAGACAGTTCTGTTGTACTACGCCTCTACTTTCCCTGTAATAAAATCTAATACAGGTCTAATAAAGAACATATTATTTCTAGTTTTTGCACGGCGTGTGACATCTCAGTATTGTGTACTGTAAAATAAAGTGCGACCCATGTTCGTCCTAAAAGTTGAGCCACCAGGAGGGTCAGTTAGAGAGACCGGACGTCCTGAATGTTTCAGGACATTCCCAAGTAACAAGTCCTGACTTCTGACTCCTGATCCTGTTTGTCCCAAAAAAGAATCTTAGCAGCAACAGATAATATGAACAACTTATGAATCTGTGAAAATATTCAGACCAAATCGATGATGTAGGTTATAAATCCTGCTTTTAGTTATTAAAAATGTTTCTTTTTGTGAAATCTGTACATCTCATCTGCCCCCCCTCTGGCTCAGTGGTCAACAAACGCCTCAGTCTTCATTAACTGAGAAGGAATAAAGAAAATACCATCAAACTACAATCAGTGTTCAGACATTTGTTTTCATCTAAAGAGACATTTATAGGACATTCAGAGGCTGCAGCGTGTCTCTGCACGTAACCACTGAAGCTGAAGGACACCTTCTTATAAATGTTAACAACTACAAAGACGAGAGGAGCTGTAACCTGTAGCTGCTTGTTTATTCTCCTGTGAGTCTGTGTTGTCAGTGGATTGTTCAGATGGAGGACGGTTATAAAGCTTTTGTCCACACACCAGCAGTCGTGTCACGTCAACATTCATTGTCCCTCCATAAAAGCATTTTTTCATCTCACTCAGGCTCCTGTAGCTTCATTGTTTCCTTTGTATGTGTGGAACATCCACCGTGTGTGACGGACATCAAGCGCTTTGTGTCAAATGACACGATACAACTTGAACTAACTGTTGAATGGACGGACGTCGTCCTCGGGTTCTGACTCTGATGCAGCAGAACAACAACAACACCAGGAGTTTGTCTGACAGGTGACGGAGGCGGAACAAGTACTCAGATCCTCCACGTTCAAGTAAAAGTATCAGTACAATCGTGTAAAAACGCTCCGTTATGATTTTTAAAAATCTCAAAACATTTTCTTTGTAAATAAAAAGCATTTTTGCATCATGAAATCCCTGACGATGGAACTGTAATCTGATTACACATTGTTCAACTGTCATCTGGGCTGATTATAGTTACTTGTTACTTATTTCCTGATTACATAATTCAGATTACATGTGACCAGTTCCTACCAAAGCCTGTAAAAAAAATCATCTGAAAAGTTCCAACAACTGTTTGATCGATGATGCGGAGTGAAAAGTAGAATATTTCTCTCAGTAGTGAGAGTAGAAGTATAAAGTATAAAGTAGCATAAAAGTGAAATACTAAAGAAAAGTATCTCTATCTTGTTTTGAAGTGCAGTACTCGAGTATATATACTTGATTACTTTCCACCACTTGTCTCTGACTGTGTGTTTGTAAATCTACTGGAATAATGAACATCAAGCTCATCTCCTCTGTGTGTGTGTGTGTGTGTGTGTGTGTGTGTGTGTGTGATGAATGCATCAGTTCATCAGTCTGATCCATCCGAGACTAATTACACACAAACACTGTCAGCTGACACACAGGCGTTACCACGGCTACTGGTGATGTCACTGATCAATATGCATGTATCAGCTGCAGAAAATCTGCCCGGACGCAGATACAGCTGAGTGTGTGTGTGTGTGTGTGTGTGTGTGTGTGTGTGTGTGTGTGTGTGTGGATGTTTTACTGTCGGGGAGAGAAACCACCTCACTGTCAGCTGAAGGACGACGGAGGCCGACTATCACACACACACACACACACACACACACACACACACACACACA
>JAJHUR010135907.1:0-15138 GCA_027495735.1 Lutjanus campechanus | reverse complement strand
GACTTCATAATTTGCAACAGGTTTAAATGTACAAAAGTTTCTTCAGTATCGGGGCTACATGTTGGTGAAAGTTGCAAATCTGTAGCACATATGGTTGTTTTGTTATGATTTTTCAAAGTTTTGAACTTTAGAGGCTTGCTGTAGCGCCACCATCAGGACTATTGGCCTGTTTTTGCAGCTGAGGCAATCTGGCATCGGACTGGACCTTTGTGCAAAATTTGGTCACTTTTTGTGCATGGGAAGTAGGATTTCCTCGGAAGAAGAAGAAGAAGAAGAAAGAGGAAGAAGAAAGAAGAACATGCAGGATTACAAGAGGGTCCTGGCAGCTTAGGCTGCCCGGCCCCTAATTACCTTGATGAGGTAGTTAATTCTCAGCTCAGCCTCCTCACTCCTGTATTCAACTGCTTTGAATTCCACATATTTCTTGTTTGTCTTTTCCTCCACTTGGCTTTTCATCTGTGTATGAATGAAAGAAAACATAATGTAAATCCAGACTGAAATGCAGAACACAGAGTCGTTTGTGGAGGTCATGAAGAATAAAGACAGACGGAAGCTCACCCCAACACAAATCTGCTGAATTTTCTCAGTTGCCTTCTTTGTCACGCTCCATTCTCCAACATTGGCAGCCATTATCACAAGGTCTGTTGATATCAGCAAAGATGACTTTCTGCTCTTATTTCTGTCAAGTGTTTCACCTGTTTATCACATGCACATGTATCTATACAGAGTAACTACACCTGGATACACCTGAAAGGTGGATCCACTCCATGTTGGGTGGAGCTACATGTGTAACCACAACCCTCATATAATAGATCTGTTCCTCTGATATGAATTCATTAAAAACAAATCTAGTTTGCATTGTATTAGTATCTCAAAATAAGTAGTATCATTTTGAGATACTTATTATTCTGAGATAGTGAGACATTGTTCTGAGACTCTGAATTATTATTTTGAGATACTAACTCATTATTTCATCTTGACTGACAGGACTGATACCCAACAACTGTGAGAAATCTCATTTCCTGTTGCTTTTTTCATCTTTTTCAAAGAAAGGAAGAACTTCCACCCTCTCAGCACTGAATATTGTCGCCTGTTAAAACAAACAAAACTGTCGTGAATATATTAATGTGAGATCATTCTGAGATAAAGTCACAGCTCAGTTTATAGGAGACTTGTTACTTGTAGGAAACTTGTTAATATCAGGAAAGTACCTAAACTGTACCTAAAGTGTATTTCCTCGTTTGGTTACATTCTGTTTGCTCCACACTCATTTTTAATTTCAGAAGTATGTGTCCAAGTATGTGCAGAATTTCTAGATCGTTTTAAAATGTTTTTTCTTGCTCCAGACACCTGTCAAGTAGCTCACAATAAGAAAATGTTTCCTGGTTTGTCTGATTAGATCAGCGTCACAGCTTCACCTGTTGTCACCAGACAGAAGTGTGCAAACATATAATTTATGTATAATTAATTCTCAAAAGTAATATCTGCTATAATTTATTTTCTATTGATACACCATAAATGCAGTGTGTATTGCCTATGGGAAAACATGAACGCACATCCTCAGAGTGTTAATGCATTCAGAGTGGATCGCACAAAACTTTTCATGAGTGGGGTCGATATTTAATTTGGAGGAGAAAAAGCACAACAATCTGATTTAAGGTGTCAGAGGCTTCAGGAGCTGCATTTTTTAAGACCTGCACTATTCTGAGAGTAACAAGTGATGTACAATGAAACTGGCATTTTAATCACTATTTAAAACACAGTAAAATAAAAAAATATTGGGGTGTCTGTTTTTAACCACATTTAACTTTTTATTTTAGCAATCAACTGCACCATAGTCCAATAATAACCTGTAATATTGTCACAATGATTTTTTTAAACATCTTTTTGTCTTTTTAAATTCCTGTACATACACCACATTTTAATAATTTAGACTCTTTATTTATCTCTTTATATTTATGTCTTTTTAAAGCAGTTTTTAATCCCTTCATACTCTGTATTTTAATGTCTTGTATTCACATTTTTTAATCCATTACACCAGCATGTCTGTTTCAGTTTCAGCAAAGTTGGCAGACAGAACTTAGTGTCAGAGCATTTCCTTGTTTGTTTTAAATCTGCACGCTCCATACTCAAGTGTTTTTAAATCTCACAAGTATGTATGAATGTTTTCCTGTGCCAAGACGCCTGTCACAAGAAACAAAAAGTTTCCTGGTCTGTGTAATCAGATCTCACAACATGAGAAAGTTTCTGACTCGCAAGATTAGATCACAGTGACGTTTAAACAAAAACTAAAGTTTGTGTAAACTAAAGGACTTGTTTACCTTTTTTAATATATTGCAACTATTTCTGTCAGCCAACACGGCTTTTTTTCTATATAAAGTCGTGCATTCATCTTACTCCTTCCAGACTCCAAATATCAGTTCTTGTCTCACACAGATGAGAGTTGATTCTCAAATACCAGATGACACAATATTCAGATTCTCAGTTGATCTTTATTGTTTTCAAGTAACCAACCATTACTGAGATATGACTGAAGCAAGGTGGTAACAGCATAATCATATTGGGGGGAAAAAAACATGATTATAACAGCAGTTTTGTGTTTGAAAATTATTTACTCCATAGCAGTATGATTTCAAAGTTAAGAAGAGGAGCATTTTAATATGAGACCGTAGCCTGTGAGTATTTAAACCTTGAAAGGTACGAGAGGGTCATCTTTGGTTTTGTGCTGCTGCACACCGAGCAGGTTAAACTCTCCGAACTCAATCGAGAAATTCGCGTAGACAGACAGATGATCGTAGCTCTCTCTTCCAACGTGAACCTGCAGGAAAAAAGACAGAAAATATGGACATCTTAGTGAATATATTTATCTTTATCTTGTGTTTTTTAGCAGTAAATGGTGACTGGACTGCATTTTATACAACACTTTTCTAGTCAAGTGAGGTAGAAAAATTATGCCCATCCCAACTATTGAGCAGGAGCAGTCTTAATTGACTCGCCTGGGTGTTGCAATTAATTAAGTCCACATATTTCTCTGAAATAAATGACATCACAGTATTAATTACCTTGATGATGAAGTTTACTCCCCTGCCACAGCAGGGATGGATCCACTCAATGTATTTAACCGCCTTGAAATCCACATATTTCTTGTTTGTCCTTTCCTCCACTTGGATTTTCACCTGTTTATGAATGCAAAAAAAAAAGTGATGTAAATCCAGACTGAAATACAAAACATCTGTGGAAGTTGTGAAGAATAAAGACAGACTGAAGCTCACCTCATCACAAATCCTCTGAGTTTCCTCAGTCGCCTTCTTTGGCCCGCTCCACTTTTCGAAGTCAGCCATTATCTCAGGTGTTTCAACTGTTCATCACATCCACATGGATTTATACAGAGTAACCTCCCCTGGAAGATGGACCCACTACATGTTGGGTGGAGCTACATGTGTCACCACATCCTTCACATGAGAGATCTGTTCCTTTGAAATGAATTCATTTTATTTACATTTAGTTACAGGGTAATTTGTTTCCATTCTGATCACACACATTAAAAGAATAAAATAGAATAAGTACCCTGTAGTTAAATAACAACAGCAAAATGCCAGATTATTTCTCATGAGGTACCCCATAATAACAGAATAAGTGCCCAGTTGTTAGATAATAACTACAACATTAACTCTCTCTTTCAGGTAAGGGATCGTGTTACCTGAAGTGTACTTCCTCATTAGTTACATTTTGTACATTCCACACCCATTTTTAATCTTAGAAGTATGTCTAGAAGTATGTGTAGAATTTTTCTATGTATTAAATTGGTTTTCCTCCTCCAGGCACCTGTCAAGTAGCTGATGATAAGTTTCCTGGTTTGTGTGATCAGATCTCACAACATGAGGAAGTTTTTGAATTGCACGAGTTGATTACAGTTTGTTTTAAAAAAAAAAGATTACTTGAAGCAGATGTTAAGGTTTTATGTAAAATCAAGGGGATTTGTTTGCCGTCACAATGTCGTGGAGGATCCTCACATCAGACGGACATTTAATTGACAGAGATGTTAGTTCACATGAGCTCATTGTGAACACTGAGAACTGAAGCATTGTGATATTGTACTTGAGTAAAAGTAACAATATAACAGTGTCAAAATACTCTGTTACTTCATTAAATAAACATCCTGTATTCAAAATCTTACTTCAGTTAAAGTACAAAAGTAGGTAACACTTTAGAGTAAGTTCTGCAACATACAGCATAAATACTCCAGAGATACGGTGTAATTTTTGTAATAATGCTGCACCAGTACAGAACATACCAAAACACATTTGTAGTTACTGGTGAGCAAGATGGAATAAAGGAGCAAGAATTCAGGATCTTACAAATAAATTATTCTGTAGTATTTCTTAAATACTGGGTATCTTTATTACAGGGTAAGTATGACCTTCTGAGCAGTAATCTGGATGTTTGAGAGGAACATGAAGAGAATTCATACTGTCATTATTTTTTTTTACTACTGGGTACCTTTTCTATTACCCATTTTCAACGACTTCTTAAGCTCTGTGCACGACCTCCTTTCATCCCAGGAAATTAATACAAATAAAGCAAGAACAATAATAAGTTATGAATTACAACACATATGGTTAGCACTAAAAATATGTTAATGCAGTCAAATCTCCACATGTGAGAAGTGTTAAAATCTGTTCATCTGAACAAGAATAAAACAAAAGCAACAGTTGTGAGACATTTCATTTTCTGTTGCTTTATTTAAAATATTCCTTTTTTAAAAATAAAGCATTGAACTTCCTTTCTCTGAACACTGAATATCCTCACCTGTTACCACAAACACAGAACTGCATATAAAATATTAAACATAGTGTGTGTAATGATTTAGTGATAAAGTAGCAGAGCAGTTTGTATCAGACTGCAGTTTTCCAGTTAAAGAACTTGTTAATGTCAGGAGAGATGTTAAAGTTTACTTCTGTGTTTTTTCTTGTTTGGTTACATTCTGTTCACTGTTTGTAGACGCTAGTTAGTCTCGTTTGTGTTTGTTTAATTCAGAAAGGTTGGCAGACAGAACTGAATGTTAGTGTATTTCCTTGTTTGGTTTCACTCTGTATGTTCCCCAACCCTTTTTTAAAACTCACATGTATTAATGAACATGTTTCCTCCTCCGGTCACCTGTCAGAAGTTTTTGAATGGCAATATTTTATCACAGTGAAGTGAAACAAATCAAAGCTTTGTGTAAACTAGAAGGATTTATTTACCTTTTTAAAAAAATATTGTAACAATATTGCCAACAAACACAACTTCTGTTTTAAACTTCACAAAACAAAAATAAATTCAGCCTCTATGAATCACGCTGATTTATTCTTTCTTTATTTCTATATAAAGTCGTGCATTGCTCCTTCCAAACACCAAGTATCTTCATCTCTATTAGTAAATTGTCAAGAAAACTGAAAAATTAATTCCAGACGACACAATATTGAGATTCTCAGTTGATCTTTATTGTTTGCAAGCAAGAACCATCATCAGCAACACACAGATAAGACTGAAGAGAGGAAGTTTAAGTACTTTGAGTTCAAACACACTTACTGTAACCAACAACAGGATTAACATGATTTCATTCAGTGTTATCTGTCATTTCTTCACTCTGTCACAACATTTTCTTGGCTTTCTTGGCTTTTATTCTTCTCTTATTCATCAATCGTCACAAATCACAAACATCCACCACCTGCAACTCCTTAAACTCCACGGGTATATTCCATTATTATAAGATATATCAGTAACATTCCCAGAAGACACAAACACAGGAAGAGGTTCAAATATTCTGGTTTCATAAAACAATATTGTGTAGAATCACGTCATAATAAAGACGCAGAGCGTATTAATATCACACTGCAGCCTGTTAGTAGCCAAATTAAAAAGGTTTGATGGGGTCGTCTTTGGTTTTGTTCTGTTGTACACCGAACAGGTAAAGCCTCCCATCTTCTGCTTGTGAGACAGACAGATGAATGTAGTTCTCTCCTCCAACCCAAACCTGCAGGAAAAACAGAGGAAATGTGTAAATCTTCATAAATATATTCATCTTGATCTTGTGTTGTTGAGCAGTGAGGGGGGAGAGTTTTTTGACTCACCTGGCCCAGCAACCAATTTTGTGTTTAAAGCTACAAGCTAAAACAGCTAATTTTGGGCTGTCAGTCAAAGTTTAGTAGACGGCTACCTCTAACCCAAGTAAAGCCTAAACATCAATGGCTATAGACATCCCAGTGAACTTTTTTTCATTTTTCCATCCTCTACAATAAGTAAAAAACAGCCGTCAAACGTCTCTTTGGAAATTACGTCTGTTCTTTGCAGTTAATTCAGTCCAAATAAATGAGGCTTTCTTACTTCTCTTTCAAATAATAATATCACAATAAAATATTTTAAAAAATACATTACCTTGATGAGGAGGTTTAAGTCCTCTGAAACAGACGTAAACAATGCATGTATCATCACCCGCCTCCTGTATTCAACTGCGTCAAATTCCATATATTTCTTGTTTGTCTTTTCCTCCACTCGGATTTTCACCTGTGTATGAATAAAATAAAACGTGATGTGAATCCGGGCTGAAATGCAGAACACAGAGTCGTGTGTGGAGGTTGTGAGGAATGAAGACAGACTGAAACTCACCTGGTTACAAACGACCTGAGTTTCAAAAGTGGCCTTTTTTGTCTCGCTCCATTCTCCAACATTGTCAGCCATTGTCACAAGGTCTGCTGAATTTGACAGAGAAGTCAACTTTCTGCTTTTGCGTGTCTCAACTGTTTCAACTGTGAAACACACAGGTATTTATACAGAAAGCTCACCCCTGGATACACCTGTGGATCCACTACATGTTGGGTGGAGCTACATGTGTAAGCACAACCTTCAAGTGATAGATTTGTTCCTCTGATATGAATTCATTTAAAAATTACTAGTTTACATTGTTGAGAATTTCAAAAGGTTTCAAATTTTACCATTTTGGATTTTGATCACTTTCATTGGATCATCCAGACCTAAAATTCATAGACTTGTATTGTTTCGATGCCAAATATTTGCACCTTTAAGACAGGATATCCATTTCTTCTTCCTGAAGTGTGTTGACCTGCTGAACTAAAAGGTCCACAGAGAGGCCAAGTCTTCTGAACATGTTCAAACAAGTGTAGCTTATTTACGTCTCGACAAAGTCATTTCTTCATAGTTTATAGACCATTTTGACCACTTTCAATTAATCAAAATTATGTTGCATTCAACCCAAATCTCTACATCTGATGTTTTAGAAATCTGTTCATGTGAACATGAAAAGAAATTTTCATTTTCTGTTGCTTTATTTAACATATTCCTTCTCAGAACAAAGAGTTTAACTTCCTTCCTCTCAATACTGAATATCCTCACCTGTTAACACACACAAAACTGCAATAAAAGAATATTAATGAGCGATAATTCAGAGATAAAGTGGCAGAACAGTTCATATGAAACTGCAGCTTTTCATTTCAGAGAATTTGTTGATGTAAAGTACCTAAACTGTACTTCCTCGTTATTTACATTCTGTACACTTCACACCCATTTTTAATCTTAGAAGTATGTCTAGAAGTATGTGTAGAATTTTTCTATGTATTAAATTGGTTTTCCTCCTCCAAGCACCTGTCAAGTAGCTGATGATAAGTTTCCTGGTTTGTGTGATAAGATCTCACAACATGAGGGAGTTTTTGAATTGCTCGAGTTGATTACAGTTTGTGAAAAATTAAAGATTACTTGAAGCAGATGTTAAGGTTTTGTGTAAAATCAAGGGAAATTGTTTACCAGTGTTACATTAACAATGTCCAGTCTCAGGAGACTATTTTGACCACTTTAAAATACACCAAAAATAATGTTAATGCAATCAAATCTCCACATGTGAGAAATGTTATAAAACTGTTAATCTGAACAAGAATAAAACAAAAGCAACATTTGTGAAACATTTCATTTTCTGTTGCTTTATTTAAAATATTCCTTTTTAAAAATAAAGCATTGAACTTCCTTTCTCTGAACACTGAACACAGAGGTGCATGTTAAATATTATACATAGTGTGTGTAATGATTTAGTGATAAAGTAGCAGAGCAGTTTGTATCAGACTGCAGTTTTCCAGTTAAAGAACTTGTTAATGTCAGGAGAGATGTTAAAGTTTACTTCTGTGTTTTTTCTTGTTTGGTTACATTCTGTTCACTGTTTGTAGACGCTAGTTAGTCTCGTTTGTGTTTGTTTAATTCAGAAAAGTTGGCAGACAGAACTGAATGTTAGTGTATTTCCTTGTTTGGTTTCACTCTGTATGTTCCCCAACCCTTTTTTAAAACTCACATGTATTAATGAACATGTTTCCTCCTCCAGTCACCTGTCAGAAGTTTTTGAATGATAAGATTTTTATCACAGTGAAGTTAGAACAAAGGAAAGCTTTGTGTAAACTGGAAGGATTTATTTACCTTTTTAAAAATAAAAAAAATTGTAACAATTTCTGCCAACAAACACAGCTTCTACTTTAAACTTCACAAGACAAAAATAAATTCAGCTTGTAAGAATCACACTGATTTATTCCTTTTTTTTCTGAATAAACAAGCAAAGCATTTTAATATCTGACATGAACCAGTAGTTGTTACTCATTTAAGAAGGGCACGAGGGGACGGTCTTTGGTTTGGTGCTGCAGGACACCGAGCAGCTCCACCCCTGATACACAGGGATGTTGTGAGACACACACATGATCGTAGTCTGATCCTCCAACATGAACCTGCAGGAAAAGATCAGGAAAACTGGACATAAATATTTTCATCTTGATCTTGTGTTACTGAGCCAAGAGTATTTCACTTCATGTTCAAATAAATAATATCAGAATATTAATTACCTTGATGAGGTACTCTACTCCTGCACCACAACCAGGCTTGATCTTCTCCCTGTATTTCACAGCTTTGAATTCATCATATTTATTGCTTGTCTGCTCCTCCACTTGGGGTTTCACCTGTTTATGAATGAAATAAAATATGATGTAACTCCAGACTGAAATTCATAACGCAGAGTTTTGTAGAAAAGTTGTGAAGAATAAAGACAGACTGAAGCTCACCTGATCACTAATCTTCTGAATGTTTTCATCAGCATCCTTTGTCTCACTCCATTCTGCAGTCATGTCAGTCATTGTCACAACGTCGGTTCAATTAAACAGAGAAGTCGATTTTCTGTTTTTGTGTCTCAAGTGTTTCACCTGTTTGTCAAATGTACATGTATTTCTACAGAGTAACCACACCTGGTTACACCTGAAAGGTGGACTCACTACATGAATTCATCTGCCAAAAAAATGGATGTTTCAAATCTTATCATTTAGATTTTGATCACTTTCACTGGGACGTCCACACCTAAAATTCAAACATTAGTATTATATTGATCCACAACGTGTGCACCAATAAGACAGAACATCTGTTTC
The DNA here is from genome assembly GCA_027495735.1 of Lutjanus campechanus. Lineage (NCBI taxonomy): Eukaryota > Metazoa > Chordata > Actinopteri > Lutjaniformes > Lutjanidae > Lutjanus > Lutjanus campechanus. Next base: position 5,692 of record JAJHUR010135907.1, on the reverse strand, counting down.
ATCAAGGTCCACAGAGACACTGATATTAGTGTGTTTCTTACATATGCTTCAAATTAACAGTGTCCAGGTGACCATTTTGACCACTTTCAGATAAACCAAAATTATGTTACGTGCACTTAAAAAACTCCACCTGTAAGAAGTGTTAGAAATCTGTTCATCTGAACATGAACAAAAGAAAAACAACAGTTCTCTCATTTTTTGTTTATTTACTTTATTTGAAATATTCAGCCTCAAAATAAAGCATTTCACTTCCTCCCCCTCAACAACGAATATCATCACCTGTTAACACTCGCAGAACTGCACAGAACTTTTTTTTTTTTATATAGAAGACTATTATATATATATATATATATATATATATATATATATATATATATATATATATATATACATATATAGTGTGTGTGTGTGTGTGTGTGTGTGTGTAATAATTCAGAGACAAAGTAGCAGAGCAGTTTATAAGAGACTGCAGCTTTTCAGTTAAGAAAACTTGTTCATGTCAGGAAAGGAGCCAAATTTACTTCAGTGTGTTTCGTCATTTGGTTACGTTCTCCAGGCACCTCAGGTAACTGATGATAAGAAGCTGTCTCCTGGTTTGTGCGATCAGATCAGATCTCATCTCACTACATGAGGAAAAGTTAAATGTGAAAAATCAAAGATTACTTGAAGAAGATGTTAAAGTTTTGTGTACAATCAAGTTTGCATTGCTGGATCATCACAATGTCAGGGAGGGTCATGACATCATTAGACTGTCTTTTAATTTACAGAAATGTTAGTTTACATGAGCTCATTGTGGACATTAGACATTTATAATTCTTATAGCTCTATCTGGAGCATGATAATTGGATTTGTGTTGGTTCTGTATGTGGATCTCTATACCTTTATTTAATGTATAGGACTATGAGTGAACAGTACAGTGTATATAATGTCTTCTGGTTCAAGATAACATCTGAGAAACTCACTGTCATTCATTTGAAACAGCTGGGAAACTTACTGTTAAAGCCACAAACAGTGAAAATGTGTCATCAAAGGCATCAGAGCACTGATGCAGCTCCTGTTACACTAGAGGAAGCCAGATACCAAAACAAACTTACAGGTGTCAGACACAAAACAGTAGAGAAATTGACTGTAAATCTATTTCCATATTTCTTTGTTAAGCTACATTTGGTCCTTGTTGTTACAGTATGTTATTTATTTCCAGGGTTCAAGTGGCTTTCGGGGAAGCCCTATTTTCACGGCTTCTGAAATATATTACACATGTTCGTGCAAGTCAGCGCAGACAGTTTAAGGATGACTCTGAAAATCACGTTACTGTTACTATTACAGATAGTTAATACTGTCAATAACGTTTTATAATAGCCTATCTAAATAACAATAATATAAGGTTAAGGAAAATAGGAGAATGTATTTATCAATCAGAGCGAAAAACAAGAAACAAAATCAGCAGGGGGACACAAGCAATGTTTTTCTGCGTTTCACTCACTCACTCACACACACACACACACACACACACACCTTAATGAATAAGGACGCACTAAAAGCTTCAATTGATGCGCGTCTATTGAAGTTTCTGTGCCACATCGCAGGCTTCAGATTTAAAGTTCCAACAGCCGTATTCTAAGAAAAGGTAGCTATTCTTATGCATCTATTTATTTCTTTAGTGTTAATATAAAGAAGAGGATGAGGCAGATAAGGGTGCTGAGGAAGAGGAAAAAGGGGAGGAGGATTAATTGATCTGCATGAAGTGTACAGTTATGTTATTATATCAATTAGAGAGGACTTCATAAAGTATAGGCAGAGAGAAACAGCTGTTTTTATGCGTGCATCTCTCTCTCTCTCTCACTCTCCTCACTGACTGTCCCTCCACTTCCCTGTCGTTTCCCTTCTGTCTGTGGATTGTTAGAAGCAGAAGAAAGTGGTACTGGGGCCGAAAGTTCAATTTGCAACAGTGAAAAGCAAACAGGACCGAAGTAAGTAAGATATTCTGTCTGTCAGACACCTCTGCTCCGTGTCAGAACCATGGACAGCGATGAGGGTGGCTCACACAACAGCGCACACAGCATGGTGGGAATTAGTGAAGATACATGTTTTTGAAATTACAATATAATGTGCGAATAAACACACAACACTGGTATATTTTCACTATTATTATTTATTTCAGGACCGTCATGTTTTAGAGTTCCCCTCAAATGTCCCAAATTAGGCTTTCAGGGGAGCTCATGTCCTTTTCAGGTGAGCTGAGCTCCTCTTAGCTCATAATTTGAACCACGAATATGAGGCTACTGGTAGAAGACAGTCAGCTTAGCTTAGCATAAAGACTGGAAGCCAAGGCAAACAACAATGGTGAGAAAATCAACATATCAGCACCTCTAAAGCTCACTAGACACTATTTCTCACTTGTTTAATCCACACAAAAACCAGATTATATAGATAGATTGTGGTTTTATGGAAAGACTCATTCATCTGCTGTGACTTCTTAAAGCCTTGTTGGACTGCATGGGTGGATTTTTTTCAATCTTTGGACAAAACCAGACTAGCAGTTTATTCTCGTTTCTAGTCTTTATGCTATACTAAAAATAATTGTCTAGCTTGATATTTAACACTTAAACCAATTTTCTCATCTAACTCTTGGCAAGAAAGTGAATGAACATATTTCTCAAAATGTCTGACTTATTATCTGAATCTTAATTTCTAGCAACAATTTTTTTTGCAAATACATATCCCATTACATGATATTTTTTGTTTGTTTGTTTGTTTGTTTTCCTAAATTTATGGTAAAATAAAACAGGGTGTGATCATCTGGGTCTTTTTCACCTGCCCTTGATATGAAAGACCTGTTTCACAGGTGACCTTTTGGCTTGTCAGAACACGAAATGGTCAGAGATAACACGAATAACAACTGCTTTTTATCTAAATGAGTCAGTTCCAGGGTAGTGATTGCGTAGGCGGGTTGCATGGGATATTAGCAGCAGATATTTCACAGTGAGGGTTCACTGAATATTCCACAGAAGATTTAACAGTGTAGATATACAGTATTGCACAAGGTAAGGTAAGTCAATAAGTGATCTAACAGACATAAGAGGGCTACATTAAGACATACTGGTGTTGATGTCAAAGAGTCTGACAGCTGAAAGGATAAAGGACCTGTGGTAGCGGTCTCTCTGGCACTGTGGGTGCAGCAGTCTGCTACAACACACTGGTACAACACTTACTCTATAACGGCTGTAATGTCGTGGCTTACATGGAACAGAGCAATCATTAACAAAATGCACGTCACTTGTGCTTTTCCTGCTGACAAGTCAACATGTCTTCAGTGAAAAAAGTCAGCCATCATGAACGTGCTCATTGTTGTCCATAATCTAGTTTACAATGTGACACTTCCCAAGAATATCATGTTGCCTATTGTGCAACTCAGATTATGATCACCTGGTGTAACTGTACAGCAGGTGTTACAAAATAACTACAAGCAAATGAAAAGTCTCAATTGTTGTGGAAAAACCCACAATCAACATCATACTCCTTCCATTTTGAATTTTTTTACGGTCCACAACTATTGAAACATTTTGTAAGTTAGTTGAAAGGGATGTGGAGGAACTTTTGCACCGCCAGTGAACTGGCAGCTTTATTTTCCGTCTCTAAAAATCATGATGTCTCTGTGAATTCTGCTGATAAAGGGGACAGAAAAGTAAAATGTACGACGAAATGATGAAAGACAGTTATTTTGATGGTCATTTCTATAAAAACTGCAATGTGAGCCTACATTCCTACATTCTTCATACATTTAAGGCACAGCTCAGCCCTGACAAACAACTAGTTACATGATTTTAGTGTGAGGAAGAAATACAAAAAATCAAATACAACGAAAAAGAAAACCCCAAAGTTAAGAAACAACAGCAACAAAAAGTCACAGCTTTCAGCCACATGACAATAACAATGGAAAAAATGTATATGTGAAGAAGCAGAGCAACTTTGATTTTTAATGCTTGACCAAGCAGCCCCTTGTGACACCAAAATGTCACAGAGCCAATATTAATTATCAATAATAAAGTGGAAAGCACAACAATAGGCTTATTAATGAGAACAGGAATGCACTGAAAAAGAATTGAAATTTTAGCAAAATATGCATCTTATGCGCAATAAATATCGGCCAGTATTGGTCTATTCAGTTATATTAGTCCATATCGGTATTGGCGCATAGTAGCCGATAGATATTGGCTATAAAAAATATCTTATTTGACAGATTTTCACAACATTTGATTTGAATTCTTTGGCAACGTGCTTTATAAAAGTCAAAGTATATTTGTGAAGTTCTGTGATTAACTTAACTAGAAAAGATAAATGAACATTTGAAGAGTCAGAAACGTTCTTTGTTTTTGTGATGTCAGTTAGATTTGGTTCAGTCAGAACTGTGGAATATTAAATCATCCATCTTTACTCACTACATCTGAGCCTGTCTTACCCTCAGGTGTGCATAAACTACAGGTTATATGAACTTCTTTTTAAAATACAAAAATGTGAAATGATTGGTTACCTCATCGGTATCGGCCATGAGAAGGAGGTAATTATCAGTTATCGGTATCGGCTGAAAAAAAGTCCATACTGTGCATCCCAACGAGGAATAATATACTTTTGGAAAGGTCAAGCTTATATCCTGAAGCCATCCCAAATCTTTTGGCAGATTAATTTTTATGTAGAAAATATTTATACGTTGTAATGAATGACACATTAAGATTCAAAAATATCAGGACTTTCTCACTTTTATTGAAATAAGAGACGAGCCTCAGTTGTTGGCACAATTTCAGCTTTTATTTAATTGCTGATGAATTATGTTTTAGTGGAAGTCCAATTTGTAGCTGCTGTTCAAATATTAATGTTGCTTTGAGATATAATTGAGTTGATCTGATACAACATGAATAAAATCTGCAGTAATTCCAGTTGGTCCCTCACACTAAGATCAGCAGGACAGTTTATAGCCATGTGTGTGTGTGTGTGTGTGTGTGTGTGTGTGAGTGTGTGTGTGTGTGTAAATCATTGCTGTCAGCCAAGTTGAAATCTATTTTAGAAATCAGACTTATGCTTAGAGGAATCATACTTTTTAACCCTTCCTTACATAATGCATTCGATTTGCTCCTTCCAAATACCAAATATCTTCATTTCTACATTAATTGTCATGGAAACTAAAAAAATCAGTTGTTGTCTCACACAGATGAGAGTTGGTTCTCAAATACCAGATGCAGTGTTGGTCATCTTACTTTAAAAAAGTAATTAGTTACAGTTACAAATTACTTCTCCCAAAAAGTAATTGAGTTGGTAACTTAGTTACCTCATTGTAAGAGTAATTAGTTACTCAGCAAAGTAACTGTGACGTTATTTTTCATGTTCTATACGTTATTACATAGCGTGCATGTTACATAAACATTCTTGCCTTTAACTTCAATGAGCGAGAAGTAATGCAGGTGTTGTGCCAGAAAACGACTGCTTGCCAAAAAACGACTGCCCCGACGGGAACGCCCACTGGCGTGTTACTACAGTCCACGGCAGAACTGCGAGGATACGTTGTATTGAGAAGTAGGCTGCAGTAGTTATGTCTGTCATTCTGTCACACACTACAACTTGTCTTTCAATAAACAATCATGAGATGAGTTTTGGTGGTATACTTTTATTGTCGATGTTGTTTATGCTGCTGCTGCTG
>JAJHUR010135906.1:0-28738 GCA_027495735.1 Lutjanus campechanus | reverse complement strand
AGTGTGTATCACACGCAACAGACGTAAAAGAGGTAAAAGACAAGTAACAAGATGAAAATGATGCAAAAGATGTAAATGATTGAACAAGACCAAAACGATGTAAAAGACAAAACAAGGCGAAAATGAAATAAAAAACATCAGACAAAAATCAGGTAAAAGATGTAACAAGACAAAAATTACATAAAAGGTGCAAACAATGTAACAAGACCAAACCAACGTAAAAGACATAAGAAGAAAATTATCCAAAAAACAGAAGGCAAAAATGACGTAAAAGTCGTAAGAAGTCCAAACTGACCTAAAAATGTTAAGAAAAGTAACAAGACAAAAATGACGAAAAGATGCAACAAGATAAAAACATCGTAAAAGACATAACAGACAGAGACGGAGGCTCGACTGCAGAGAAAAAGGTGAGGTTCAGTCATTGTTACCTCTGGTAACAATAACAATCACCTGATGAGAGCAGAAACAGGTTGTACTGCAGGATATGTAGATGGACAGCCCTCCTGTGCAGGATTTGTGTGCCTTGCTCTCAAAGTGAGGAGTGTGTGTTTTCGGAGGTAGGTGGTCCTGGAGTGTGTTGCCCCAGGCCCGGTCATGGGTTTGTGCCCACCCAGTGCTGACAGATGGCAAAGGAGGTAACGCTGTAGACCTGCGGTGGCCCCGGGCCCGCGGCGTTCACTTCCAGCGACAGACCATATCCATCATCTCAGCCTCACCAGGGGCCATTATGGAAGCTGCCCTTCAACACTGTGTCGTACACGTTGGAGTCCGTGTGACTCGTGGATCCAGTCCACCTTGGCAGGGGTGAACACATGCACACCAGTGTGTGTTGATGTGTGTTCACGTGATTTGATGAATGTTTGAATGTTCTGATAGTTGACAGCAGGTGATTGTGCAGCAGGTACATGATGTGAGCATCAGCCAGCTGAGGCACCAGGATCCCTTGTCATCCTTTTGTCTTTGCTTCTTTTAGCAGTTTGCAAGAATTGTCACAACTGGGGCAGGAATTTCATGGTTGCCACAACAACCATGGCCTTATGCCCCCTTCAGTTTGGCCTTATGCCCCTCAGAAAAAGCCCTGCAGCTGCAGTGGACTTGATGCCCTGCCCTCACTGCCCCAGCTGATTTTGCTGTTTTCTCCTCTGCCTCTTTTCTGTCAATGCAGTTTTTAGACACCAGTGTGTTTTGTTGAGATTCTGATTGGGCAACATCAAGTGAAACACTCCACACATAACTAGTGGTGCGTTAGATTCAAGCCTGTTACGAACCTCTGGAAAACCAAGCTACTGAAGTGTGGTGCAGACTTGCAGCAGACAGGGAGAGAGGACGAGAGAAAAAGTCTTATGGACGGACACGAGGACGGTAGCGTCTAAATATGGAAAGAAATTTAGATGTGATCTAAACTGTCTTTGACTGTTAAGCTTTATGTTATTCTACCATTCTGTGGTTTACACTGCAGGCTGGAGTCTCTGTTAGCAGTGACAGATGAAGAAGCCTCGATATATGCGCTTTGTCTCTATGGAAGCACATTATGGCCAATGTGATGAAAATGAAGGGGATCCTGTAATTCATTATAACAAGAAACTTTTGCATTATTTTGAGATGTTTACTCATTACTTTGAGAAAGTCTCTCAATATTTTGAGATATTAAGTAAGTTGTCCTAGCCATTCAAATTGGCCATTCCTAAATCCTGCCCCTTTTCGAACCTCTGTCAGATTTCTCCTCTCATATAAAAGCGACATACTGTATATCTTATGCTAGCATTAGCAAAAAGCTAGCTAACAAGCTAATCCATGTGAGTTGTTAGCTAGCTAGGTAGTGTTTTCACCTATAGCAAAATACTACCTAACTAGCTAGTTAATCTACATCAGTCATTAGCTGGCAAGTTGTCCAGCATTTGGCTAACATTAGCTAACGAAATGTGATTATATAGCCTACATGTCACTTTTACAGTTTCCCCAGGAACATCTTATGACCATCTTAGACATGTTGTTTTCTTTTCAACACAGACAACCCCAGCACATACCATGTCTATGTACAGGAAAGGAAAAAAGTTGACCAAGGTTCTGCTTGACCGTTATTGGAGCACAGAGCAAAAGGGGGCGGGACTTAGGATGGGTCAAATAATGCAAACAATATGAAAAGTACAAACCATTTAATAGGATGTCGTATATAAACTTAACTCTCTGCAATCCAAACTATGACTGACCTCTAGTGCCCCTGTACATTGCAATAACAAATTCGGAAAACAATGAGTAAAAATAAAATCATCCTTAACCACCCTTTCCCTAAAATTCACTATTTTGATGGACTCGTTTTATTTGATGGCCTTGCTACCCTGACATTTAGCTTTTATGCCCTCAAAAAACTGACTACCACCAAAGGCCAAATAGCCTTGCCTCTAAAATGATGAAATTCCAGGCCTGGTCACAGCCAGGTTCATTATACTTAGTGTAATTATCAAGATAATTAACCAAGCAGCATCTTTATTTTTGCAGGTTTTGTGCTACTGGCAGCATTACAGACGACCACAGATTGTCCCACTAAGTCTGTTTGGATGACAAGAATGAAACCTACGCATGTGTGAATGTTGTCTGTGTTGTTTTATAAAGTGTTGGATTGTGTGTGGCGGAGATACTGACACTGACAGCTTTACAGCATGTTTTATAGACCATATTGTTGTCTCTCAGGACATTTGCTGTTATGATTTGTAGAAACAGAAAATAGTCCTGGGCCAACTGTTGAACATAAGATACAATTTGTCCTGCAGTGCATCGCTCCCACCTGCAAGATTCTGCGATCAGCTGGTTTATACATGACATTCATGAACACGAGCTTTGTGCCAACTGCTCGCTGAGCTGTGCTGAGCTGAGCGCTCGCCGTTTTTAAAAATAATTTACTCAAAAGCAGGTAGAGTGTCAGGTACAAACTGGCTTATGCATCTGAAAGCTCCTTTATTTATAATACAAGTACTGCAAGTCAAATTTCACATATTAGTTCTCACCAAAAGAGAAATAATATACTTGTTTTATCTTCAGATAAATCCCACAGTTTATCCCTTCAGTTGTAGAAAACAAATGCACTATATTTGGCTGCAAAGAAGGAAACTTTACAACTAGAAGATCTTGACTTGAGGAGTGTAAATTTCTGTTTATCTATTTAATTTTCTGCATCTAGCCTGATAATTGAGTCTACAGCCTTAGATTAAGATCTTGCTGTATACATATCAAGATGGCTGGTTCTGTTCAGGGAGCAGCTGATGTTGAGCAACAGATCAAGTACTATAAAGGCAAGTTTAGGGATGGAGGGGAGGATAATATAAAGTTAACGTCATTACCAGACAGATTAAATTAAGATAAAGCAAATTCCAGGAGGTAGAGAAATGAAATAAAGGCATCCGCATGCCAGCAAATGAATCCTGTTAGTTTGTCAGACAAATGGACAAGAGACAGAGAGTAATGGAGAAAATGGCCTCGGCAAAGGAATATAAATCACTCGTCAAGCCAGTAAGTGCTCATAATTTGAAGTTAAATTTGATTTAAATGAATAGGCTGACATTTTGGGAAATATTTGCTGTTTTCTCAAAAATTAGATGTTCTCATGTCTGTACGGTAAATATGAAGCTACAGCCAGTTAGCTTACCTTAGCATAAACACCGGCAACAGGGGGAAACAGCTACCATGTAACAAAGTCTACCTACTGTACCAGCACCTTTAAAGCTCACTATTTAATTAGTTTATTAGTTTATTTAATTTGGTAAAAAGGAAATAAAAAGTGTTTACAGTGGATTCTGAGGATGCCAGGTGTTTTAGATGGCCGTGTTTTAGCCGTATGTAGCAGAGCGAGCTCCATGCCCGCCTCAGCCCATCATCTGGGTACGCATTCAGTTTTTGAGGGTGAGTTAGCTAGTTTGGTAAAAGTATCGTAGGTTACTATTCTTATTTGTACTATTCAGTCATGCTAACATTTTGATATCATAACATCAATAGTTTTTTTGTAGGGTTCTTTATATGATAATCTTTGTGCACCTTTGTAAGAATGCAGGACAGAAAAATATTTCATGATGTTTCATGATGATAAGTTGGTCTTAGTGGCACAGTATGAGCTAGTTGTATTTCTAAAGCTTAGAAAATTATGTAGGCCTACTTATTTCTGGAATAATGTTATGATAGTAACTTTACAAATTTATCAGCAGTGTCATTTGAAAATCTGCAGGGAAGTCTCATCACATTTGAGCTGTATCAATTGTGCAAGGAGTAAAAATTTTACGCGTATGTAAATTGATGATCACAGATCACAATTGTCAGTTTGATAAATAACTTTTTAGGTTGCGTTTTTGCTAGTTTATCCAAAACGTGACACGACATCCAAAAGCGAGCCGATGAGTCACAGAATGTCACACAGGTAGGATAGCAAGTTTTTAGTTAGTCCTGACATGAAAGTGGTATCAGTGTTTGCATTCTTCCAAAATATCGATTTATTCCTTTAAAGGTCCAGTGTGTAAGATTTACTGACATGTAACCAACCGAGTAACGCTCATCTCACCCTCCCCTTCCAAACAGGAAAAACTATGGTGGCCGCAAAACTAATGAAAAACACAAAAGTTGAGCCGCTGTTTGGTTTGGCCAGTCTAGGTTGTAGCAACATGAAAATTCAACACTGTGAAAGAGGCCTCCTGTCCTCTGTTGATATAAAGGGTTCATTCTAAGGTAACAAAAACACAACAATTCTTATTTTCAGCCGGTTAGACACAAATTGAAACATACTTATCAATATTTTATTCCATTTCTACCAGATTCTGTCAATTTTCTGCCTTTAAAGCTAAATGAAACAAAAAGAAAACCATCTTTTTGCCAGTTCAAAGCCGAATGACAAGTCAAAAGAAAAAATTGAGAAATAAAATCAGTATCCATAAATAATTAAAAGCAGGTCCAGTCAAAAATTGCGGTGGTGAGCAGTCTGGCATTACAACACTGCCACAGGGATGGATTAAAGATGAAAAATCAATTTGACTTGAGAGACTCCATAAATGGTGCACAATTTAGGCATTATTTACATATTTTTTTTCCCACCCTTAATTTTATTTTGGTGGGGTTTTTTGTTTCTTTTCTTCTGAATGAGAGCTTCGCTCATTAGTTTATGGCGGTCACACTCGGCCCCCTTTGTGAATGACACATGGAGACCTGGAGGACAGGAATCTGATTATGGTGACGCTCTGTGGGAGCTACAGGCGACCTGGTCTGCCGTTGTAGGGCAAAGCTGCTCTTCCTCTTTCCTCATGTCATGTTTTTGCAAACGTTACACACGGGAATTAGACCTGAGTACATTCATCTCGGCAGTGATGGCATCTATATTAGGATGACAAATTTGTTCCTGTCACCTGATGAGGGACTGGGACTGCATGTCAAGACGCAGGTAAAGTCAGCGAGACAGCGATTTGTGGCCCGAGCTGCATATCTCTTCCTCTCCTGCTCTGTCTCCTCCTGCTTTTCCTCAAAACGCACACAGCCACATGCTTAGATTTGTCATCTATTTTTAGATTTTGAGGCAAAGGAGCATAAAAATGAAGCATTACACAGTCACTTTGGATCGAGACGAACTATTTCCACAAAATGACAAGTGTTTGTATGTTAGCATTTAGATAGAAAGCGCCGTGATTACAAGCCATTCTCTGGTAATTGTCATTCCTCCCTCACTTCACAGCTTATCCTTAGTGTATGATATTCCTCCTGGGCAGTTCCCTGCTCTCAGGCCAGATTACTACCAAGGCGAGCTGCAGACGCGCACAGAGCTCCAGATTCGATTTCAGATAACGAAAATATCAGGGCATCCAGAGGGGAAAATGCCTCAATGCCAACAGATTTCATTTATCGGAGAAGTGTGAAGGCGAGGATAAGGGGGAGGGACAAAGCAGACCATGTAATATACTTCTATGGAGCTGTGTTTATGCATAGGCAAGAGAGAGGAGATGAGAGAACAAGGGGGGGGGGGAGCGTAGGAGGTAGATGGAGGCAGATAGTGTTATGAATTTCATATTAAGATTTTATCATTTAGAGCATGTAGCTAACAGAAGGCATCCAGCCCTCTGCGGTGTAATCTGCTAGAAGCTGTATACGACATGGCAGCCGCTCAATGTGCACTCTTTCTGCACTGTGAGGTGACTGCAGGCACTCGTCCATATTGTGTGCACATTATTTATACGTCCCCGGTAATAAATAATACGCAGCGTGCTTGATTAGAAATCAAAATATCAACTGTTTATCATCCGGAGAGCAGAACGTCTTGAGTTGTATGAGAGGGTGAATTTAAGCACCAGTCACACATGGTTCCCTCTGAGTCAGTGACTGACATGCTGATAGTGTGACGCACGGCGCTGACTTGGAAATGAACTTTGAGTCTCCTCCCACGCAGTCAGACAGACAAATTTTCCTGGTTTACCTCCTCGCCTGAGCCCGTACAATACGCCGCGCTAATGCAGAATCTGCATTAAGGCCACGCTGATGACTGCTCCTGGAAAATAAAGTTGAATTGGGGTCCTGAGGGGAACTTGAGGAACAGCTACAAAGCCGGCGCAGCAGTGCCTTGAAGCAGCCACATTAAAAGGAGTCCTCGCACAGCAGTGTTCTCGCGTCCCCGAGAGGGAGCGAGTTTAACGAGGGCATTGGCATGTGTGCATTTTGAAGCAGCTCTTTATTTACTTCATATTGTACAGCACACCTTTTGACTTCTACGTTAGCACCGCGCTCAAATGTAGCTTTTCATTTCACACAACAAAAGCCTGTCTGGGCCTGTGCATCAAGATAGAAATTGACCTGTCACTGCTCACTCTTTCCTAAGTCTTACTGTTTTTTTGTTTCCTTTATTTTATTTTATTATTTTTTTTAAGGAGAAATATAATAAATTTAGGCTGTGTGGCACCAACAAGAATCAATTCATGGTTTAACTTTAAATTATGCTGCACCAAACATTTAAACTAGTTTAAAATTAAGAAAGTTTACATCTAAAGCTCTCTTTAAACCTCAGTATAGTTTTAAATTGAATTCTGTCACGCCCAAACTTTAAACTTCAGTTTAAAATGTGATCTAGTATTAACTTTAAACTTGGTCGCAATTTTTAGATGGACTGTGGAAAATAATTCTCTACCGAGTCATCATGAGTGGGCTAACCGGGCTAACCAACTAGCTTTTAGCTAGCTAGCAATATACAATACCAATGGTTTTTCTTTGCTTTTTAGCTATCTAGCAAACAATATGTTTCGTTAAAGAATACAGAGCACTGTAAAAACATTTCCGCCGCCTCTTTTATACTCACTAGGTCATGCACAGCACTTGAATTTATTTTTTAAACATTTATTTATTTAAATTTGGGTAAGCAAGCATCTTCATGTTGATTAAACTTTATTTTATTTTGGTTTACATGACTAAATTTGTATTTACTGAACATCATTTTTGATTTTGCAACAGAGCTCTACTTTACTCATTTTACTCAATTTACTCATTTTAAACCCAGTTTTTCTAAACTCTGATCAGATCTAATCTTCGATTAAATTAATCGTCGTTGGTGCAACCCAGTGTTACTGTATTTAATCAAAAAGTGAACATGATATGTCATCAGAGATTGAGAGATCATGCTAAACTAAAATACCAGCTTCTCCAACAACATGGCTACATCTGCTGTGTTCTCCTTTGAAATTTACACTTTGGTCCGGAACGTCTGTTTTTGTTTGCCCGTATCATTTTTGGACAATGAGGAAGTGTCAGTTTATGAGACTTAAAAATTCATAAATAATCTTTAAAAAGGGGTAGATGTCTATTACAGTTCATTGAGCAATATGTTAATGGAGTCAGGCAGGCAGTGAGACAGACAATCACTGTGTATTTTCAGAGCAGTGGGCTTTTTTGGGGGGGATAACGGGCTTAACTTGATATTGACAGACAACTGACAGTTTTAAACAGCTGATCAACTTACAGGGGAGCACTCGTCATCACTTGTCAGCGTCAAAGTATAATATTGTGCTTGTCTTGTGCTTGTATAGGCTCACTGTCCCTGCAGCCTGCAGGCAACATGCCTGAGTTTTGAGTCTGGGGAGGAAGGGATGGAGGGGGGCAACTCGATTCAGTCATAGATCAGATGGTATATTAAATAGAGGTTTGACCTATTTAATATACCATCTATGGTTCCAACTTCTCTGTTCGTTTTCGAACAGGATCTGTTGTTTTTATTTTATTGTTATTCCACTGTCAACATTACCAACAACCTTTATAACAACCTCAGTAATAATGAAATCTAATGCTGTTTTGCAGACATACAAATTGAACAGATTTAATCCACCAGACTGTTAATGTGTAACAGAAGTAATCAAACATAGTATTTTCTTTAATCCCTTCTAAGAAGATTTGTTCTGTTTTTAAAAAAAATGTATGTTTCATTGTGTGACACAAATGTCATTGCGAGTCATCTTGGGAATATATGCGTTCCTGTGTGACACTCACTTGTATGTTGTATGGTTCACCCACTGCGCGCTGCGGTGAAGGTGTGTGTGAAGCTGCCTCGCAGCACCTTGTTAGACTGTCTGGGGTGCAGCGACTCCAGCCTGGAGGAAGATGTATGGCGAGACAGGAACATGTGGGTACCAGGGGAGGCGATGGAGAGCCTCCGACCATTCTTTTTTTAATGACACTCTGATACTCTGCCTGAGGTCCAGTTGCAGCAACAGCTGCTTCGTTTTAAATAAAGCAAAGCCTCACTCCCAAAAGGGACGGTGTCTCATAACTTAGCAAGTGAAAACAGCTGTCCACCGCGGCCAGTTTTACGTTATGGCACACACAAGCAGTCAAAACAGAAAGAAGTACCAATTATTCAGTGTTAATTGCCTTTGAGAAATGCCAGCATCTTTTTTGCATGAATTCTCGGGTGCTGTGAAGAATCGCACTGTTTTCAGAATGCACTCAGTGGCCTGCTTATATTCAGAATAATATAATGCATAATATAATGCCTCAGGTGATTACTGGCGGCTTTGAACAATAAAAATCGTTATGTGACCTCATGTTTCCATGTTCCTTAAATTGACGTGGTTGGAGTCAGAAGAGTCAGGATTGTTATTGGGGGAACGGTTTCATTTATCGTAAAGTTGTGAGGATGCAGTGCAGTTTTAATCCTTTGAAACAGACTGCTGAGACTGAGACGACTTCTTAATTATATATTTTTTGTATCTTCTGTCAAACAGGTCAAGCTGTGCGATTTCCAGATGAGTCATGTGTTTCTAAAATATATTACAGCACTATATATTTTTAATGCAAGACTTTGCTATTATGACAGAACCACGGGCGGCTAGTTATAGTTAAAAGTGGGTGTGCAAGATTAATGGGAGGCAAGGGGAGCTTTGACAGGGATTTGTTTTTTTTTTTGCAGTGATGACAAATTGTTAAAAAATATACATATTACTAGTCTGAGCTAACTTAAAGCTCCCTCTGCTCTCAAGGGGAATTTTACACCAAAACCCCTTTAAGAAATATGATATTATAACAATTCCATATGTTTCTGCAAAAACACATCTCTCTATAAACACAAGATAAAACGTGTCACATGTCGATGGTGTTCTTGTCAATTCTGCATCAGTATAATCCACAAAGTTAAACTGTATTTCTGTATAAACTTTACATTTTGGAATTTGTTGCCTCAATTCCACAGCCTCAGAAGACAATGGAACAGAAAGACAAACTGTTTCAGAATTTAAGTTTTCTCACTAAAATAGGTGCCAGATGGTGGATCAAATACACGCCGAATTAACCCTCTACAGCCCTGCAGATTTCAAGTGTGTTGCTGCAGTTCACTGAGAATCCTCACTTAAATGAGAATTTTCCTACTCAACTGCAAAAAAACCCCAAAACAAATAGCTCTATCTCAAAAACAGGAAGAAACTGACAATTACAAGTGGCTTTCATTTGAAAAAACACAATTTCCTCTCTAATCTGATACCAATTAGTAGCTCTTTAGACCGAATTTGATCCAACATGTTTCTAAACACACCAGACAAAATAAGAAGTTGAACTGAAACTGCTGTAAACAGCTGTGATGGAATGAATCTCAGTCTGCATAAAAGAAGAGAAAGTAACTTCTGGTGCGTTATATAACAAATATGTGATCCCCTGAATTTCTTTCTGTTTGCTTTCTGGGTCAACATTCAGAGTCCAACAACAACAGATCTTTTACAAGATAACGCTCGGATTTTAAAGTAAAAGAGAAATGTCCCACACTTTACCCCACACAGCTAAGAACAAACAACAGTAATGTGGCAGTAGGTGGTGTTTTTGGCAACTTTGGCGAGAAAAACTGCTTAATTTATATGTGGAAAAGGCGTAACCAGGTCAGTCGTCCCTACAGACTCTTCATCACACTCCATTTTGGAAAAATTTCTGCCCTTTTGGTGAGGTTACACAGAACTCAGAATAGAGTGCTGTTTTTTATTCTCACTGGATCAAGTTACGTTTGATTTTTAATGAATTATACAACACAAAAGCAACTTATTTTAGTGATTTTTCTCTTGGAATTTCATTGCAAAAACATTGCCCCGTGCATCATAATTTCGCAGAAAACCTGCCATGAAATCAGACCAAAAAAAAAAATCCTGGTGTATGGACAGAACTATGTTTTGTGTGAGAACAGATGCAGTGCAGTTGTACAGATCATAGTAACGCGCCTTGCTCGGTGAAACGCTCATTTTAGAGCCGACAACATTTCAGTAACTCAACAAGATATTCCCTGGGAAAAATAATGAAGCACCTGGTCTTGTTTATTGCTCTTTTGCATATATTTCTGGTTTGTTTATCGGCTGATGTGTTTTTGGCGGTGCCTGTTTTGGAGCTTTGTTGATCCATTTGCTGAGAATCGCAGAATCTGATGTAAATCCCTCTCAGCGAGGATACAGTAGAGAATATCTCCATTTTTACCCTGCTGGTTGTTCCCTATTGTTCATCACTCCACTCTCAGACAGACACGACTGAGTCGCAGTGGCAATCTGTCGTGTTACCATGAAGCCTCGCACCACAGCTTTTCTTTAATTGTTAAAAAGCCCAGAGAATCAAGATGTTCTGAACATGATAGGCTTTGAACATGATAAGCATGTTATATAAATATATATATATAAACCCAGCAGTGTTTGTCGCACAGCCGAGCTGTGATGGCGGTAGTGCCGTTCCATTGTCTTCCAGTCCTGCTGAAGTCTGTATCTGTGTGAGTCCACGATGTTGACAGCTTGGCAGACCAGCAGTAGGAAGAGTGTGGGCGAAGGCCAGGCAATACACTGAGCTGAACTCACAGTCTTAGAGGCCCACACGCCTTCATTATTCAGTTGGAATCTATTGAGCATCTGGGACTAAATTATTCATCAACATCGACCTAGTTCCAGGGTGCTAAGTTAGATACTTGGATGTCATCAGGCGTTCTGATAAGAGCTGCTGCTGCAGTGTGATAGCTGCCATGGGTAAATTCATCCCGTGTCTAACCATGAGCCGTTTCTATCCGCTGACCCACCGCTTGCCTGCCTGCCTCTCTCCCCGCCTCTCTCCCCCCCTCCCCCTCCTCTCTCCCCCTCACTGGCACATTAATGATGTGTTGCTGCAAGAGAGAAGCTTAGGACAACAAACTCCTCCCAATTAGTCTGTGCAGACCACAACTCTGGTCAGATCTGGACACTAGCAGGCCACTATCAGTGTAAATCACTGCCAGCATGAGAAATAATGGCACACGGTCTGAGCAGTGACACACACAGAATACTGATTTCTCTGCTTTTAGGGGCATTCAGAGCTTCGGCTTCAAGGGCTGGTGCCAATTACAGGGAAGATATAACATTTTTAGCTGAAGTATTGGCTTAAAATGGAGTTTTGAGTGTACCTTGATATTTGATTTATCCAGGATTATCATGAGATAATAGAAATAAAAGATACATGAGGATAATACCAAGTACAGTAGGTACAACCTTGTAGCAGTCAGGGATTTCTCTGACTTTGCACTGATATTATTCCCCATGTATTTGTTTTGACTTTGTCTAAGTTATAAAGGCCTATCATACCTAAAAAGTCTATCCTCTGTTAATTTAACTCTACCGGTTAAATAAAAAAAATAGAAAATGATGCAGTATTTTTTCTTTCTTTCAAAAAGAGTTCAAGCTCTGTCTAAGACCTGTTATCATTACAAGTACTACAGCAATACACTTGGTATTTTCAAATATAATAATTAGGGGCTAATTATTTCTTTTTGATTACAATGCTCAAACCTGCTCTGTTGGAATAAAAGGTGGGATTAGAATGAAAAATTGCTATTAAAGACAATAAGATAGTAAAATAATTTTTAAATCCATAAATCACTTTTGAATTAATATTTTGTGTCAAATTTTGGGTTTGTTGGGGTTAAGTAACCATGTTATAAGCAGGATAATTCACACTGAGCAGGTCATTATTGTGAAATAAACCCCAACACGGTGATGTAGGAGTTTTGAAATAAACCTAAAGGGGTTTATTTTGCAATAATGACCTGCTCACTGTACATTATCCCCTAATATTGGTTAAGTTTAGAAAACTTAATATAGTGATAAACAAAGTATTTTAGTAAAAGGGAACGCTACAGGCACATTTATAAGTCAGTAGAACCTAATAAATGAAATTATAGTTATTTATAGATACCAATAGTGCTTGTGTCTGCTCTGTTCAATATCTTTTTTACACCTTGAAGCTGAAGTTTTCTTCATGCTTTATAATCCTTCAAACACAAAAACAACTGAATGCAGTATGGTTTGACTGGAGAAGTTTAAATACTACTTGGTACTTAGTTATTTCAGTTGATACCTTAAAGTCCAGCCCAAGGTTTTACAGCTTTGTATGGGTTTCACATTTTTCTGACAACAGCTTTAGTACTTTGAAAACATGCACCACATATGGAGAGGCTTTCACACAGTCCACCTCTGGTATCAGTGATTTCTTCCTTGTATGGTCTTGTCTGAAAATAGTGACGGCCCGTGGGGAACAGTTATCCAGCAGGACACATGCATCTAATGGATGGTGTGCGGTATTTGGGTCGTGGACATGAAGGATCAGACGTAGTCAGACAGACAACGATCTCGACGAGTTATGGAGCAAAATCTGCCAGGTTCGCGTGCAGTTCTGCAGATGGGAAAGCTTTTTGTGCGTGATGATAATGTGCAGCTAAGCCATTTTCTCTTTGATTTTTCAATCAAGCCAGAATTTACTGGCTGATAACAGCACAGTCTTTTTTTTCTTTTCTTTTCTTTTTTTTTTTTGTTTTGGCATTCTGAAAATGTTTTGGGATTTCCACCGGATCCCACTGAGCAACAGATTATGGACATTGAATAAAAAAAATATCAATTTTATTATTGCCACCGATCAGCAGCAAAACAAGAGAATCAGCTTTGCAAAACACAAGCTTATACTGGTGCAAAAACAGGGCTTACTAGGGAAAAAAAGAAAAACTGAAAAGAAAACAGTGAGCATCCTCAGTGGAATACATTACCAGGACAGCAGAGGCATGCTTCGGATAAACCCTTCAGATGCCTTCAGTGTCCTCCTGACTTTCAGCTCGTCTCCAAAGAGACATGTTGTGTGCCAGAGAGCATTCATCAAATTAGACCAGAGAGAAAACAATGTGAAAACCCCCGGCTCTCCATAGAGACATGCCGACAGGTTATCACAGAGAAGGTGTCTCTTGCTCTCGAGCGCTGGGGCAGCAGCACACAGCATCCTCTCTGAAGAGCAGCCCTCCCCCTCTTCCTCCACTCCCCTCCTCTTCCTCCCCCTCAGCCCGGGATTATAAGAGAGGGGAAAACATGCATTCAGGGGAGAAGTGTACAAATGTAGTGCATTATGGTTGAAACCACCTCCATACAGCAGTTATTAGGGGGTGGCATTGGACGGCGTGTTGTTGAGCGTTAGCGGGGAACAGATAAGTGTTTTTAGGGGTTGTAGATAACCTGGTGTCCAGCAGAATGAGACTGCTGACTAAGCTCCAGCAAAGCACATGCAGACCACGGCTCGGCCTGGACATCTCATTAAGGAGGAACATTATCAATCCTCCGAGATCGAAAAGCAGCGTGACAGTGCTAAAGAAAGCACCAGGGCGCCTTTGGCTGAGTCAGGTTGGAATTTCCTGGTCCACGTCCCCTTTGATGGTTCAATCAGTGCACGAGCCAAGGTCAGTCGATAGCTTTACTTCGCTATAAGGTCTTGCTAAGATTTATTTATCTGTGCGTCTTTGTGTATAAAATGCCTCTGGCACCTAAAGTATTTGAAATGACACCGCACTCAGAAACTATGAACATTTTCATGCATTTTGTATGAACACTAAAAGCGGATTTCTCTCTACAGTGTCTTTTTTCTTTCCACTTTTTCTGTGCCTCATGCTCCCAACTGTCTCCCCAGGTTTTCTCAGTACATCTCATAGGAGTGTGCTCTCTGCTGCTCTGAGCAGAGGCAGATAAATGAGCTGTGCTGTAGGTTCACCATGGCTTCAGCACTTTACCGCTAGATTAATGATGCTTTGCAAGCCTCGAGCTTTTGCTCTTAGCATTTTGGAAGTACCTTCATAAAATGAACTACAGGTACATCTTGTTTATACGCTTTTCTATTGGAGCGTTTTTCCTGTGGGCATGATGCTCTTTGCATCAGTAAACCTGAGTCTGCTCAGCTAACGAACCCTCCTAAAAACATACACTGTCGCTGGGAAACATTAGAAAAAAGATGCCATTTAGATGAGGAAACCTCATTTTTATTTTTAACTCTTTAACAGGCACACCAAGATATAATTTGCAAAAAACTATTTTTTAGTAAATAAATATGTTCCGAGTTCTATGTTTAGCAATTTTTTATGTTGTTTTTTTTTTCTCAGATGACCCAATCGGGGGGCAGATGCGTAAGTCAACCAGCCGGTTTACTCGCTCAGTAAAGGTACTACTAGTATGACCTCACAAGTATTTAACCTGACACACCAGATGGTTTGTTAGACTGGACCATCTGGGAAGTCATCCTCAGAAACTTTTTGAAAAAGAGCAGGCACTTTCAAAAAACACATTTGGCAGGTGATTTTATGAATCATCTGTCTATCACGTCCAACACGGGTTGACTTCAGCCAATCGGCTCTTACTGAGAGTGTGTTAGGCTGTGTGTTAGTGTTAGGCTTCCATGGATTTTTTAGTTTGTGCAACTGATGGCAAAGTTTTGAAACGATGTTGATGAAACAGTGCACTGAGTAGAATATGTTAACAATAATCAATACATTTGTTTAAAAAGCATTTTCTCATTATAACTTATATAATAAATGTATTGTAAAAAAGTGAAATTGGCAAAGTAATAAAATCAAAAGATAACTTTTGAATAATTTGATAACATATACAAATAACAAACTAAATTTGCAAATGCAAAATGGAGAATCAACCCATTTTCTTATTACATTTACACTATTTTACTCATTATTTTGAGATTCTGGTATAGTACAGTAGTATAGATCTGTTGAAAGGGGGATGGAGTTAACAGCTGTGCTAACAAAAACAGTTTTCAATAGAAAGAAATGGATAAATAATTACAGAGAACATCCAGTGTTGGACTTATCATTATGGAAAGTTCAGGTTCAGTTTAAACCTCAAACTGGAGGTCACAGACTTTTTTTTTTTTTTTTTTACAGATATGATCCAGATAAATGGTATTGTCAGGTTTCTGCTATTCAACAAAAATATAATCATTACTTCAACTTTAAGTGTCACTTGAAGTCATATCTGAAGAGCTGCTTCACACCACTCAGCTTGTGTTTTTTTTTTTTTCTTCCCAGCTGTCAGACAAAGATATCTGTTTACAACATTTCCACTGAGTGGATATAATTGGCATTAGAGAATCTATTCAGCCAAGGGGGGAATAATGATAAACAGCCAAATATGAGTTCTGCTCACTTTTTATTACAGAAATTTGGTCAAAAAAAGGTCAACAATGGCTGTTGAAGAGTTAACTCAAAATCAGCTCATGAATATCCTGTGTTATTTAGGGCAGCTCCTTTAGAAAGCGTCTCCAAAGATTTCGGTGTCCTTTTCAGACATCCCGTCCAGGCTACCTGTCAGTTTTCATCACAGTGGCTAAATTGCATGGTAAGCCCCTCACATAGCCCACATTGAATTGTCACGGGTGAAGAAGAAGCCAAGCGTTGGAGGGGGGACACCATGAATTGGTAATGTTATTGGATTTCAACCAGGTCGTGACCACATCAAAATGTTGACCTACACACTAATCCTGGCTGGCAGACTTGACGCTCAGTAACGTGTGAATTCATTTTGGTGTTGATTCAGAGGCTTACATCCACTCCACACACAAGATTCATTTAAAAAGTATAGCGCGGGGTTGATATTTTGATAAGATCACAGAAGGATTGGACACAGAGGTGGCTTACGGGCGCACGCAGATCGACACACAGCCTTTGTCCTTGGAGGATGAGATGCGTATGACATTATTTTATGATGTTATTATCTATCATGGTTCCCTGTCATTTATTTGAAAGCCTCAGACAAGTTGCAATGCTACATTTATTCACTTTTCATACAGTTTCTACATTATTATGAACTATAATGTCTGCACCTCTATCATATGTGACATTTTTCCATTAAAATGTCTAAAAACAGGACATATATGTTTTTTATTTTGTTTAGTTGGGCACTTATATTATCACAAATGTTTCAAACAGTCTTCAAACTTAGATAAATCTGTTATATAATCAAGGTAGGGGCGTGTTTCCTGTGCGTTTAACTTTTCAATAATGACTATGTTGTGAAGAGAAAAACAGCACTGCTAGGCTAGCTGTTTCCCCTTTCTTTATGCTAAGCTAAGCTAACCGATTGCTAGTTTTACATGAGAGCAGTATCAATCCTCTCATATAACTCTGCAAAAGAAACGCATGTGCTTATTTCTCATAACGTCAATCAATTGCATGTTTTTCTTTAGTTTGTAGGAAGCTTATATTCATTATATTTATCTGTCTCCTTACAGTTATTGCAGTACATCCATATAATGTGATTTTGAAGGTCACAAATAATGATATTGGTTCATAAACTCAAACTATATATCAATATTTTCTCCTGTCTTTACAAGCAAAGCAAAAAATTGATGAATCATACGTTTAAATTGTACATTCATCTCATTAACAAGTGATGTCGGCATCTTTAGTTAGAAATGAGAGTGGTATCAGTCTGCTTATGTAACTGTCTGCAAAGGAACGCACAAGCTTATAATGTCAAACTGTTTCTTTAATGTGATAAGATGCATGTTTTTTTTCAGTTAGTAGCAAGTTTACGTTTATTTTATTTATCCAGTTCCTGACAGTTATTACAGAACATCCATAAGGTCAGAAATAATTATATCACTTCATACAGTAAACGAATCATGGCTCTAAATTGTACATTCATCTCATAAACAAGTGATGTCTGCTCCTTTAATTAATAAAACACACACTGTCTTGTAAAGAGATAAACAAATATTCACGGTCATTATTGGATTTTACTGTAATGATGATGTTTAAAGCCTCAGGCTGAAACTCTCTGACCCAAACTTGAAGACAGAAATATATATATATATATTTCCAGTCTTTATGCTAAGCTAAGCTAAACGGTATCTAGTTTTTCCATGAGAGTGGAATCAATGCTCTCATGTAGCTTATTTCCCATAATGTCAAACTATTTCATTAATGTGATAACTTACCGTTATTACAGTACGTCCATATGATGTGGATTTTTAAAGGTCAGGCGTAATGATATAATTTCATAAACGTAAACTACATATGATTTCATATGATTTCTCCCCTTTAATTAATAAAATCAAAGACTGTCTTATGAATAGATAAACAAATTTAAATAAACTTTTGGACAGTGCCAGACCAGCTGTGTCCCCCTGTTTCCAATCTTTATGCTAAGCTAAGCTAAAGAGAAGCTAGTTCTACATATGAGTGGTATCAATCCTCTGCAGAAGAACTGCATAAGCTTATTTCCCATAACATCAGCCTATTTCTTTAATGTGATAAATTGCATGTTTTTCCAGTAAGTAGCAAGTTTACATTTATTCTATTTACTTGCGTCTTTACAGTTGGATTTTTAAAGGTCAGACATAATGATACCATTTCATAAACTCAAACTACATATTGATATTTTCTCATGTCTTCACAAGCAAAGCAAAAATAATTGAATCGTAGCTTTAAATTGTACATTCATCTCATAAACAAGTGATGTCTGCTCCTTTAATTATAAAATCAAAGGCTGTCTTGTAAAGAGATAAACAAATATCCATATTCATTATTGGATTTCACCGTGGTGATGGAGTTTAAGGCCTCAGGCTGTAACTCTCCGACCCGAATGTGGAGACAGAACCGTATAAATATGAACGGGCGTACACCTCCACTCAGGTTATTCTATGGGGAGTTAACCTACATCTAGTACACCCACATCACATTGCTTCCTCTTCTCCGCTTGCAAATAAATCTGAAGGACAGAGTTGAAAGGAGAGGGAGGGGAGAGGAGGCATGTGAGACGTAGAGACGGAGAGAAAGAAGAGCGGTAAGGTGGGAAGAAGAGAGAGGGAGTATTGATTCCTTGATTCCCGTACCTCTGCCAGTGAGTGCAGAGTGTCAAGATCTCCCGCCAGGAAAAACAAATCACAAGGCTGAAGTGATGGATGTGGCACTCCAGGATCCGGCGGTTTTGCCATCTGGATGGCCGACACTGTATATCAGCCTCATGCACAGCAAATTAAATTTACATTTGGACGGCTTCCCCGGGCCTCACCCGGCACAGATGCACCAAAAACAGCCCTCCACCACAACTCCCTTAATGGGTTTGATCTATCATTTCCAGGTCTATTATGTAAAGATGATGTTGGTCCGTGTTCAGAATGTCAAAATGATGTTACAGTCACAATAAAATCACATTATATGCAGCCAAATGGATGTTAAGCAAAATGACATCACCTTTAATTTCTTTAAGATGAGTCAATACTAATCCAACTTGCAGATATATTTTGATGCACAGTCAAACATCAGAGAAATAATAGCGCAAATTGAATAAAACCCCAACTCCATCTTCATTTTTGCGACCTAATGCATTTCTTACCCCTTTTTCTTTTTTCACTTTGCAGCTGTCACGCACACGAATACCTCAGAGTTTGAAAAATCCTATACAATAAATAATCTCACGCTTGCATTTGAGGAATTTAAAAATATTTGCACAAAAAAAAAGGATAAGCAGAGGTGCAAGGCTAAATATATAGCAAGAGGTTATTCTGCTTAGCAGCGCTCCGTAACCGAAAAATCTAACCCGGCCCTGAAGAGGCTGCCATGCTTAAATGAAATGACCTTTAACGCAGAGCTGATCAAATGGCCTGGAGCAAGACTATAAAAGAACATTGCAGTATAATGTTTTACAGTGTCCTTTTTTCTGGTCCTTTGTTTGCCCTTTCCTATTTTCCAAGAGGGTAAAATGTATCGTGTTTGGCAGTTGAGGAAGTGCATCGAAAACAGTCTAAAATGGATTTGGTGTTCGAGTAGATGTGGCAGCAGAATAATGAAGCACATCTATATATATATTTGTGCCACGGTTTTGGTCTATTTTGGACGCTTATTTTGTAAAAGAGATACAAATAAAAAAATAGAAAATATTGATTTGAACCTCTGCTGCTCTGCCCTTTCTTTCCCCATCTCTTTTTTTTAAGCCTTCATGGCTGGTTGTCCTCTAAATGTCAGAGGTGTTTTGTGATGGCTCTTAACAATCCCTTGAAGGGCTATGCAAAGCCGCACACACTACAGCACAAATTGAGCATGCGGGCTGACAATTGTGCCGTGAACTTTAGCCCGCGCTGTTCCTCAATAATCAGATCTCGTTTCTGTAAGGATAGTGTTGCCTAGAAAGCAGTCCAGCAGCTGCTACAGCGCCAGGCGGCGTGTGACCGTGTTGACAGATAAATCCAGCAGCCAAACAGTGTAGCTGTCTGGATTCACATCTCATCCGTCCCGCTCTCCTTAACCTAACCCTCTGGAAACGCCACTGTTGGTAGTTCTGAGTGGGAGCCATCTTACCCCATTGATGCAGCTAAGTATTTCATGCCCTGTGTGTTTCTCTCTTTGCAGACAACAGACGACCTGCTGGTGGCATCAGCCGAGTGTCCGAGCGATGATGAGGACATTGATCCCTGTGAGCCGAGCTCAGGTGGGTTAGGTTAGTCATCTCTTTTTATTCTACTTCTCTCTGGGTGTGTCAGTGTGTCTCTGTGTGTCATAGCCCACCCCCACCAAGACACTCCAGGCTAACACACAGTGTTTAAATGAGCAGATTGGAGTTTTAGTTAGAGCCTGAACACTTGAACACTCACAGGCAGAGTGTCTCTTCTCTTCTGGCTGCCACTGACTGCATGATACAGCGAGCTGGAGGCGATCCATTAGGACTGTCTGGGAAGCTTCCATTCTGCCACAGAGAGTGGTTTTACTGGTTCTTATATTTCAATGTAGGGGGACATAAAATATAGATGCAGTCAAACTTATAAAAGGCAATAACTTTTTTTTATTTACATTCATTTATGAGCAGAGTATTCATGCTCTTTTAATGTATGCAGCTTAGTGAACAAGCTTATCTGGACAGCCTCAGGCTACAGTGGACAATTTAAACTTAGGTCAGCAAGGCTAACTTTTTATCTCCAGTATCTTAAAGGACCAGTGTGCAGGTTTTGGTAGGATCTAGTGGGGAGCTGACAAAAAATGCGAAAGGCCGTGTCCAGTGTTCCGTGTTCTAGGCTACTGTAGAAACATGGCGGTCTTCATCGTGGAGGACCGGCAACCTTTACCGATATAAGCGGCTCATTCGAAGGTAACAAAAACACAGCAATTCCGATTTTCAGGTAATTATATACACCAATTAAAAAAATCTTAGGAATATTCTACTAAATCCCTCTAAATCTTAAATAAGAGTTAAATAAGATTGACTAGCCTACATATGCAGCTGCAGTAGTGTGACCAGACCAAATGTCCTTGTTTTTAACTGTGTGTTAAAGGAGACTGGATAGGAAGAAGAGTGAAGGAGATTAGGTCTGCGATTGCTGATTATTGTCATTGTAGAGTAATCTGTTGATTATTTTCTTGATTAATCGATTAGTAGCAAGAGCCCAAGATGACGTCCACAAATGTCTTGTTTTGCCCAAAACCCAAAGATATTCAGTTTACTGTCATAAAGGAGTAAAGGAACCAGGAACTATTCACACTATTTTTCCTTTAAAAAATACTCAGACTAATTAATTGATTATCAAAATAGGCGATCATTTTCTTTGTATATGGTGCAATATTTTCAATGTTTGATTCTGAAGCAATCCAAAAGTATTTTAAAAAAAAGATTACATATTTTGTTACATTACATTACATTACATTACATTACTAATTAGAAAAGTTGCAATATAATTTGTTTTTACATTTCAAAGTGATCAAACCCAATCCTGAAAGTTTCTTAGTACAACATCATTGTTCAGTACCACAGTTACTGTGGTCAAAATACATTAAACTGGAATTGCGCCCCTTTTTTATTTCATGATAATACTAATAACTGGATATTTGAATGATACACAGACAGCTGAACTGGAAATGTGTTTTCATTTCAGAAATCTGGTCACCTTAGGCTACATCCAGTCACCGGTTAGCTTAGCTTAGCACAGAGACTGAAAACAGGGGAAAAACAACTAGCCAGTCCAAAGTCTACAAAAGTCACCCACCATCACCTCTGAAGCCACATCTGGGAAGTCACCACATCTGGCCGAGAAATAGTGCGCCACATCTCTCCCCATAAAACTACAATGTGTCATTTTCATACTTCTGTTTTTGTACAAATTACACAAATAAGATATATAACTTTTTAATCGGGGAGCTTTAGAGGTGCTGGTAGGTGGATTTTGTCATGTTTGGGCAGAGCCAGAGTCTTTATGCTAAGCTAAGCTAACAGGCTGCTTGTTTTTGAATCATACTTAGTGCACAGACATGAGACTGTTATCTTGTGTAACTATCTGCAAAATCTTTTCGTTTAATATGAAAATTATTTAATATGATTAATTGCTTTTTCTTTTCATTTATTAGCAGTTTAGCAATAGATTAGCTGCCTCATCTGATTATTAACAGATTTAAAAGCTTGAGAACTGATGTTTTTAGCTTCCACCCATTTAGACTTAACTCACCTAACACCTTCTCAGAGAATTGCATGCATAACTAAAACTCCACTCTGCTTTTGGTCTGTTATGTGTGTCAAAGCAGCTGTTTTTTGCTGTGTTTTAATTGTGCACCTTTCGTCTTCATCAGCTCATGGCATTTGTTAATGTGCAGACAGGGGAGTTCTCAGAAAGCTGGAGCAGCGCACAGTTGTAATTACCAGACCCACATGAGTCCAACACATGATATCGAGGAGGGTAAACCCAGAGAGGGGTGTGTGAAGGCTGATTTTTACACACTTCTGCAGTGTGCTGAGGGTCCCCACTGTTGTTAATTATATTCTACAGTGAGCAGTGGGAGTTCATCCTGTTGTTTCTCATGTACTAGTGTTCACGCTAGCAACAAATATCAGGTGTTTCTTTTCATGAAACAAACAGACATGTGGGTCTATAGCTGTAAATGTGTGTTCCATTAAGCCTGTTTTTCTTCTAAACACATTCTACATGTGAGAAAATAGAGAGAGAGAGAAGAGACTATGTAGCACTGAATTGTGGAGTTAGATTGTCTATCTGTTCTTCACACATGAATACCATCTCCTCACCCCCACCTCTCCAGTGGTCACTTACAAATTCAACTCTTTCAGTCCGAATTAGCCCAACAGTCACTGCTCACATCAGTTCCAACAACCAGATACTGGAGAAAAAAAATATCATCCTGTTCAGAGAGAAACGTGTTGATTCTCTAATGAATTGTAGGTCATCAGCTTCTGGTTCTGGTGGTTCAAATATGTCTGAACACGTCTAATGAAGCTGCCGGACAGAGAGTCCACGTTTCAGCTCGTTTGACAATGAGACAGCATTTCATGATATTAAGACCTAATTTTATATTCTTAGCAATTTTTTTTGATCATTCAAATTTGGTTAATAGTTTTGTTTCTGTGGTGATACAAAACTAAGAATATTTATTTCACGCATTCTTTAGAGTTGGGGCAAACCATGTCCTACCAAGAAAAACTTTAAAAATTATAAATACCAACATCGCATTTTGGGGGAGAAAAATATTCTTTAAGGATTTATACGCACAAAATATACGCGATTAATAATTTGGTTGTGCTTTTTTGGTTTTAATCTCTAAATTTGCTCCATGTCAGAAAAAAACAACCTTGTCCCAGACAAGAAGTCACAACTCTGAACAATTAAAAAATGTGGTAAAAGCCTTCAACATCTAAAACTGAAAATAGGTACTGATAACAGCTTTGTTTTATAATTGATTTTTATGAAAATGTTGGCCCAGATTTCCACCGACTTTACAAAAACATGATTTAATCAGGCATTAAAAGGTTTAGCTATATCCCAAGGACCCCTGTCTCACTTCCTAGGCAGGAATGCTGCTGAAGCACTGGTAAACTTTCTTTTTTTCAACAAATTCATTACATAACATTGCTATCAGATGTGTCTCAATCATAACACATTAACTCTGTAACCCGCTAAATAAGAATTATGGTTTAAAAATGTGTATTTTGATTAGCATTAGGAGAACTCTGAGGAACTTTAAAATATAAAATGCCTACTCACTACGCCTGTACTGTGAAATTAAAAACAGTAACATTTTGTCAACTCTGACATTTACATTTAATAAAAAATATGTAATCACAAAGCTGACGGTTACAAGGTTTAATAGCCAAGAGTTTGATCTTTTAAAATATATTTTTCCCAGAGTAAAAATCAAAACCCCCCACAAAATTGGGTTTTGTCCCAGTTCTCAAGAATAAGTGATTTATCATTTCTTTACACAGACTTTAAAACTAAAAGAAGCACTTCTTTTTCCCCGTTGTGTTTAAAAGTGCCTCTGTTTTTGTCAGCGGTACTTTGACAAATTGGAATTGTAAATCTGTTTGTTCCCTGCAAACTTTTAATCTCTTACCTTGCCACACATGGAAGGCAATTAAGTCTCACCCTCAGCCCGCGCCTATGAATGGAAGGATTTTCAAATGCAGTCTGAAGTGATGAGAAGCACAGAGAACAATTAAGTCCAGACCCAAGGCCCCCCTCTCCATCTAGATGTGCTATCGATCAGTATGTGGTCATAAAACCTCCACTAAATTAATGTCTGCCCCACAGCAAAGACTATCAACTTTCTCGTCTGTCTCTCTTCCTGTTCCTCTGCTCCTCCACTGGCAGGATTAGCTCTGGCCACAGTTACTCTCTTACAAACAGAGGCGCTAAACTAGAACCAGAAAAGGTTCTTCGGCTTGTCTTCATAGTACAATGGTTATATGGATTCCACTTGGAACTCTGTAGGAAAGTTCAAGCTAGAACCCAACATAATAAGTTAAACCCAGAACCATCTGTGAGATGTTTCAACCAGAACTCTCTATAAGAGGTTCTACAGAGAACTCTCCTATGGTGCAGTGGTTCCACCCAGAACTCTCTCTAGGTGGTTATAGGTTTCACTTGGAACCCTTTTAGAGTTTTACCTAGAACTCAACATAAAGGGATGGACATAGAACCATCTGTGAAAATCTCCTATCAGAGGTTCTACAGAGAACCCTTCTATGGTGTAATGGCTCCACTCAGAACCCTCTCTGGGTGTTCTGTCAAGAATCTTTCCGCCTTCTCACAGTTCAAATGGGAACACACCAAGGGGCTTATATCAAGAAGCTTTTTATATTCCAAAGGCTTTATCTAAAGGGTTCAACTGAGAACTCTTCCCGATTTCAAGGTTCTATCTAGAACCCACCCAGGGGATTCTACCAAGAAACCATTTGTATTCCAAGAGCTTTGTCTAGAACCCACCTGGGGGGGTTCTACCGCGCAGACTTTATATTCTAAAGGCTTTATCTAGAAGATACCCAGGGGGTTCTACCAAGAACTCCTCTTATATTCCAAGGGTTTAGGGTTAGGTTAGGGTTCTACCAAGAACCTGTTTATATTCCAAAGGCTTCATATAGAATTCATCAAAGGGGTTCTACTGAGAACCCTTTTATATTACAAGGGTTTCATCTCGAAGCTACCCAGGGGTTCTACCGAAAACCTTTTTGTATTCCAAAGTATTTATCTGGAACCTTTCTAGAGGGTTCTATCAGGAGCCCTTTCATATTCCGAGGGTTTTATCTAGAACCAGGAACCCTTTTATATTATGGTACAAAGACCCCTTGATGAAAGAGTTCTTCAAGGATTTCAACAATCTTTGAAGAACTCTTTCATCCAAAAAGGGTGCTTTGGGTGAGAGAGGGTTCTTAATGGAACCCTTTGTCTTACAAAGAACTCATGACAAACCTTTACTTAAATAAAAGGGCTCCTCAGAAGCAAGTAGTTCTGGGCAGAATCTCAGCCCTTCAGGAGGAACCCTTTCGGAACCGTTATTTCTCAGAGTGTTCTCTCTCAGTAGAGCTCTCATACTGCACATTAGAGTGATATTCCCATTGGGCGGCATCACAATGGGTGCTTCCAATGTACATCTGCCGCCTCTGTCAAATACCATACACAGGAGATGGGCCTGCGTACTGACTCACACCAGCAGCTTGCATTATGATATTTTTTGACAAGGGCATCTGCCAAAACATCAGTCGCGAACTGTGTGATGCTCAGGGACGCACACTCCCAGAGCAGAGTATCCCTCTCCTTCTGTGATCACTGAAGGGGATTTGACACCAGAGCTGCGGGCTCCCAGGGTGGCAGCTGTCTAACACCGTATCCTGATTAATATCTACATTCAGAACGATTCACACGCTCTGCCAAGCACTCACCACGTCTCAGACGGTGTTACTGTGGAGAAAGAACTGGATCCACCGCTGCTGATAAAGGACTACTTTCTCATATTACTGTTCAGCCAACTCCTTTTTAATGACACCAATAATATATCATTTTTCAAGCAACACCTTGACAGTCTGTTCTGTCTGGCAGCTTAAAAGCAGAGGGCAGACACACACGCTTTTGATATCTCTATTTCTCTCAACTCTCAGGCTTCACAGCACATGTATACAGTAGGGTAATGTTGGTGCATAAGTGATCCCAAGAGGTGAGCTTTGAAACAGACTATTATGTGAGCTGTCTATGGCCCAAGGTCAGCTCTAGATCATCCTGTATATCACCGGAGTCTCGTCCCACAGCAGTCCCTATCAGCCGATGAGTGACATCAATCGGGTAAACTTACTTATTGCCATGCTTTATTTCTCTTACCTCCGGAAACCATGGAAAGGCAGCGGTACCAGCCGAGCTTATCACCCGGCAGGACTCAGATTAGATCATACTGCAGCAAATTGAATCCCCCCCTCCCAGTTCAGGAAACCACTGAGGAATACACAGGCCCATGATGCTGCAACACATCTGATCTGTAATATAAGGCTGGTTCATATACTCAGCAGCAGGGCCCTGACAGCCCAATATCACTGTGACTGCACTCTGACAAATAAAGGTTCTAACTAGAACCAGAAAGGGTTCTGAATCTTTTATAAAGGTTCCACTTTCAGAGATTTCTACCTGGGACCCAACATAAATGGTTATACCCATGACCATCTGTGAAAACCTTCTATGAGAGGTTTTACAGAGAATCCTTCTATGGTGTACTGGTTCCACCCAGAACTCTCTCTGGGAATTCTATCAAGAACCTTTCCACCTTTCAAAGGTACTACAAAAAAAACACCAAGGGGGTTTTACCAAGAACCCTTTTATATTCCAAAGGCTTTATCTAGAACCCAACCTGGGGGTTCTACCAAGAATCCTTTTATATGCCCAGGGTTTTATCTAGAACCCACTCAGGGGTTGCCAAAAACCCTTTTAATAGTCCAAGGGATTAATCTAGAACTGATTTCAAGAGTTCCATCAAGAACCCACCCAGGGGGGTCTACCTAGAGCCCTTTTATATTCCAAGGGTTTCTTCTACAACCAACTGAGGGGGTTCTACCTAGAACCTTTTTCTATTCCAAACATTTGATCTAGAACTCATCCAAAGGGTTCTATTGTGAATCTTTTAATATTCCAAGGGTTTTACCTAGAACCTACTTGGGAGGTTCTGCAGAGAACCATTTCATATTTCAAAGACCTAATCTAGAATCCATCCAAGGGGTTCTACCAAGACCCCTTTTATACTCCAAGGGTGTCATCTAGAATCTGCTCAGGGGTTCTACTGAGAACCCCTTTACATTGGAAGGGTTTCACCTAGCACCTACTTGGGGGTTCTACTGAGAACCTTTATATATTCCAAAGGCTTTACGACCCATTCAGTGGTTTCTACCAGGAATTCTTCTAGATTGCAAGGGTTTTATCTAGAATGCACCCAGAAGGTTCTACCTAGAACCCTTTAATATAATTGAACAAAGAACCCTTGACAAAAGAGTTCTTTAAGGATTTCAACAATCCTTGAACTTTTTCTTACAAAAAGGTTTCTTTGGAAGAAAAGGGTTCTTATTGGAACATTTAGTCTTGATGAAGAAGCCTTGATGAACCCTTTTATTTAAAAAATGGTTCTGGATGAAACCTCAGCCCTTCAGAAGGAACCTTTTTGGAACCCTTATCTCTCAGAGTGTGCGATTGCAGGCACACATTAACGCATCTATCTTTGTGATGCCTGTTGGGAAAATTGCTAAGCCAAATAAAACGTGCCAAGTGCTCACAGTACCTCACAGAAAAATTGTATAAATCCTGACATTTAGCTCAAACGAGTCCTACATTTTCCAGGAAAATAAATTGTTCACTTAAACACCAGGATGAAGTGTTGGCCAATCATCTGGAGAAAATATGGTTGTGAGCTGTGCTGGTGTGAAAATAGCCTGGTGAATGGTCTAACGAGATGGCGCCTGGCGCTGATTTTCAAGTACCAACCCCCGTTTTTTTTTATGGTGAAAGTTAATGGAACAGGTTGTTGCCGAGCTGCATGGGGTCAGACGGAACGAATGTCTCTTACCTGCCTGCTCCATTTCATCGGCGTCATGCAGGCCGTTGATGGAGGGCAGCTGCTGCACGGTGACCCACATCCAAGGTTACATCCCGCAACTGCCTTTGTTCATCATCATTTGATTTTTCCTCTCCTGAGCGTTCATCCTTTTGCTGGCTCCCCTCCATATTTATTCAAAATAGTCCGATTCTAGTCGCCAAATCTGATGGACTTAATAACACAATTTGGCTGAAATAAAAAACAAAACAAAAGCAAAAATATGTTAAGCTAAAATATGTAATGTGTTTATTTATCATATGTGTTTTGACATGTAATCAATTCTTTTCAAAATAATATTGTCAGAGCACTGAACCAGGGACACATTACAGCAGAATTGTACTCTAAACTAGTCAGATCACATATTTGCTGGTCCCTACACATGTAATGTGTCCATAATTACCCTATAATACAGTAAATATGAATCAGGAGCAGCAAGTTAGCTTGTGTTAGCTGGAAACAGGTAACCTGGCTCTGTCCAGCAGTAACAAAATCCACAGCATCTCTAAAGCTTAATAATTAACTTGCAATATCTTGTTTACTGAAACAGAAGTGTATAAACGACAGTTCTTAATTTTAGCAGACTAGCTAGCTGTTCTC